>JARFOD010139003.1:0-13241 GCA_031763545.1 Mopalia muscosa
TCAAGCTGTGATCAATCTCTGAACAGGCTAACACCAATTAACCACATGGGGCGTCAGTGAATAAGTTCTCAATATACAATACATGGAAACGGTTGATACGCGTTGGTCAGACTGTTAAATCCTCTCCAGGTAGATACCTGTATTTAACTGATTGTCAAAACACCACTGTCGTAAATAATGTAGTCCAATTTTATCATCAAAGTTAACGGTCTTCAAATTCAAATTTTTTTTATCGGGTCTTTACTAGGAGGAAGATCACTATCTCAACTTTTGGAATATGCAATAAAAAAAAAATCGCAAATTTTTAGCTGAGGGGGGGTTAGAGTATCCTTAACATCGCATTAAGGAAGTTTCTCTTATATTGTCCACTTCTCATTCTACCTGATTTAACTGGGATGGAAAACTATATAATAAAAATTTATATAAAACACTCATGCCATAGCCACATCTCCGGTTATCAACTACGGTGGCATAACATCTGTAAACTTGTTGCTATCTAAATCTCCGCTAAGTTAGATGGCTTTGTGTAACAATGGATTTTCTATTGAAGCACGACATCAATGTATTTTTTGAAGTTATGTGACGTAAAGCCCAATGGGGCTGTCCATTCGTTTTGACGCCAGATGGCGCAGCATTACAAGCTTTCCATATTATGAAGCCATGTTTAGCCTGCATCCAAATCGAGGCTACATTTCACCACTACTAAAACACGAGCGCCCTCTTCTGGACTTTTACGGCAGCGGATAACCCCATTCACAACCTATCTCATTTCTATGGTTTGTCATGGGTGAACTTGCTGACAATGGAAACATCACAATATTGTGTTACGCAGCAGACTAAAAAAAGAGCAACACGGCGTAACATTGTCATATCAAACCACGTTCTGCTATCACTTTGTTATGACGCACATTTTCTGCCGTATCATAATTTTGTACTGAACCGTTCTTTTATCTAAAGATGTTATTGAACAAATAAAAGCCTCAATTACATATATGAAAACTATTGAAATCCTTTGGAGTTGTAACCTACAATAGAAGCGTTTTTCTTGCTTATTCCACTGACGCTCCGTGAGGAAGCGGGTGGGCAATGACCCTGCAGAATACTCCCTCGGCTTCCTTGGTCGATCGTAAGAGGCGAGAAAAGAGGTTGCTTTCTGTTGCCCTGGTGTTCGCAGAGCTAAAGGGTAACGGGAAGCAGATTTGTTTGTGATGTTCTCTGTATTAGTGTCCGTCGTCATATAAGTGAAATACCCTTGAGTACGACGTTAAACACCAATCAAACAAACAATATTCCACTGACCGGTGGATAACGGGAAAAACCCAAAATGGGGCCAGATTATGTGCACTCAATCGACTGAGATAACACGAAAGTGGTTTGTAATGTGCCCAGGGTAATCCATGTCTTAACCTTGGCTCGCGAAGATGAACCAGGGAAGCGGCCCTAAAGCAATCATTTCAAACGAACACCAGTTATCAAATGGCATCTAGCTTTTCAACAGTCTGTATTCAAGGTCACGGAGGTAGGCCTTGGCGGCAACGGTTTAATCAAATGCAACAGACACCAGAGATACATTTTACCAGGGAACCTCTAAAGATTACGTTAAAAGTATTTTAAAATGCTAGGCATCTGATTATGTTGCCCTCTCTCCGGAGAGATACAACTTCTAGACATGCGAAGGCTGCTTTGATTTCGTAATTAACAAAAAGATAATCAATTATACGCAACATGTGGGTCATCAATGCGTTAAGGACAAATGATTACAATTATGAAAAATAGTAACCAAACTCTAACAAAATGTTGATGTTCAACTTTGTACTTTGAACACAAAATAGTTTAGAATAATTCATGGTGGACAAAGGCTACCATAGATATATCACTATGTCATAGCTCCCATGCCTATCAGCAAAAACTATAAAATGTGTCATTTTTCCGAATATGGATAATGAGGCACATTCTTACCAACTCAACAATACAACAATAATGGAATGTTTGACCATCACATCTAATCTATAAGTCTTCATTATTCTAAAAACTCTAATAACTCTATCAGCGAAAATGTGCAATGTGTTGAGCGCTATTAACCCACATGACTAACAAACACGCTAGCAGAAGACACCAACAAAATAGGTATTTATTGAGACACCGCTCCACAGAGATGTTCTATACAAGATGGAAATGATGTCATCCTTATAGTGTCTCCAAAAACAATATCCTCTATTACGAAGACGGCTACCGTTTATGCATAAATTCAAAAGTTTCGTAAAACACTTAATTGTGCATGGAAGATCCACCAAAATATAACAAAAACACAATTCCTGCAAAAATTATAGTTTGAACATGTTACAAAGCCAGAAAAGGGTAACGTCATGACGCCAAAAACATGACACTATAAAACAGGCTTCTTCATCTTTGGGGGGTCACCAATGACGTCCTTGATTATGATTACGTCATGCTATATGCGTGAAAGAAATGTGGAATGGGCTGATCTCAAATTTTTCATGTTATGCCAAAGAAATAACAAAAAAAAAAAAAAAGATTGCATTGTGGGATGTTCGATATGATAAGACTAGCTAAGACCAATCGGCCCCAGTGTCTGTGTTCGAAAAGTGTGGTTATAAAAAAAAAAAATTAACAAAGTTCTCTTTGCTCACACAGCCGAGCGCGAATCCTCAACCGGGACTGCACACTTCTTTAAGAATTAGATGGCAGCAAATGGCTTTTGTACACAGCCTTTTTTATTTGATTGTGACCTCCAGGTATGTGGATCAAAACATTTGATCAGTAACAAAATCATCTCGAAGCAGCCAACAAAATCGGTGTTGTGTATTTGTTTAAATAGTTATTGACAGAATAGCATGCTTTGCTTGGGCATTGATTTTGTACTTGCTGAGTATAGGTGCTTAAAACATCGTATACCACCAAGTAGGAGCAGAAAGTTGGAGAACAGAATCTGATCCGAGTTTACAGGAGCATTTTATTCCGATTTAAAAACGCTGGAATTGGTTCAAAGCCACATATGGCACAGGTGAAGTTAAATCAGCTTAAAACACGCCCTGTTCATTATTCTGATTCATGACAAGATAAATGCAATCTAGTAGATTTTTAGGCAATTGCCGATTTGGAGATGGGTACGCCCCTGTTTTTGATGTGCAAGTTTAGTCGTGTGTAGGTTTCATCTATGTACCGTTTAAGAAAATTATTTGAAAGTCACAATGCCGTCAAGACTGGGTAAATGCGGGTTCATACTTCTTGATAAGACTTCTGTTGATATTAACACAGAATATATGGTTGGTTTGATTGCGGTTTAATATCGTACCTCAAGGGTATTTCGCTTATATGACGATGTACCAGCCCAATGTGTGAAGGAAACCACCCTCCAGACCACTGGTAACAAACAAAGATAGGACGGGACAAATACAGGACGCAATACAGACACCACAAACAGATCGGCTTCCTTTTCCCCCCTTTAGCTCTGAGAGCACCAGGAAGTTAATTCCCTCCAACCGCCCGCAACACGGAAGATATTACAATTGTATATACTGGAGAGGATCGGATAAAGACGTAATTGAGCAATGTCTATACGTCTAATCACGGAGGGTTGCTTACACGGAGTTGGTAGTCAAGTTCTTAATGTTATCCATTAATGGCGATACAACAACCTCACGGAGTCAAAATTTAAAAAGTCTGAAGATACATTGTGACATCAAAATATATTAGACACAGAACTTAAGATTGCCTTAAATTACAGCTTCCTTTTTTAAACTTATATCATTATTTTGTCACATTTTTGTGGATAACTACAATTGGTACCAGTCGCTTTAAGGAATCCATGGCTATAGTCAGGAGTACAAAATCTTTTCGTGGCGGGTATTTCCATTATGATTATATTAACACCATATTATATTTAGAATGCTGAGGATTTTAACATTCTAAATAATGTCATTTTATTCTGCTAAAATTTTGTTCTGCTGGCAAATTCGTGAAGTCTGGCTTAGTACAATAAGTACGAATCCCCTCCCCCATCTTTAAATCCAGTCACTTCTTCAATAAATAAAAATCGAACAAATTGAAGGGAAACTTCTAGTGGAATGAGTCTAAATGAAATATACAGAAGCGATTTTGGTCAACTCCTATTTATGTTCTCTAGTATGGTTTCCACGTGTAATCTGGACAGGAAAATTGTTAAAGGCTCTAGAAATTACAAAACTTATGTTACGCAATTATCAAGTGTGCCATTTAAAAAAGAAAGGTATAGAGGGGAGCGTGACATTAGCTCTGAAAACAATAAGAGATTGTTGCTTGGGTGGATTGGAAGCAGCGGTCGGTGGAGCACCAAATTACAAGATATAGAACGAGTGCTTTACACAGCTGGTCGAATATAATACGAGTGTTGTCGAGTAGGTAGTGAATGAAATTGGACAGTACAATTTTGTTTATATTTTATTTTTAACACAAAACACTTAAAGTACATGAAGGAAAGAGATTATTGTTCAAAGACAATCTCGAGGTGTGCCGACGTTGGCATAAGAACAGCGTCAATCACGTGGACCACACCGTTAGTGACTGTCCCGTCTAAGTAACCCAATGGAACGGTATTAACCATAAACTTGTCTGTAAAGAAAAACATTCCGGAGAAATCACTTCCAAAAGATAAGAGGAATTACAGTCTAACAAAATCCACTGAACAGGAATCCGGAGAAAGGGAGAACTGTGATTTTATTGTTAAAAAAAAAAAAAAAAAAAAAAAAGTGCCCGTCAGAGAAAGTATTACATAAATTCAAAGGACTCCGAACTAACCGTTACATTTGGAATAGTAGATTCGCTCCAGACTGGTAAATTAATTTGTTATTTCATTTTGTGCTAGATTTCGCTCGAATATTCATGCATATCAGGTTAGATTTATATATCAATAATGAGAGGACAGAAATAGCGTGGTGTGGGGGGGGGTGAATCATGCAGACTTTCAACTAGCAGAACTTACTATTTTCGGACTTTATTTGAAGAGTTTGCCCGGATTCCGCGGTGAGTGGATGGTCCTCACTGAAGCCAGCTGAATAGTAAGTTCCCTTCACCACGTGGGACATGAGCACATCTTTAAATAAAAATGTGAGATTCAATTATACTTTTGTTTGACTATTTGAGTGGACGAGTTATGGGGATGTGAAACTAACTGATAAGCTCAAAGATTAGAGAGGCGTGTACTGTTCTCTTTAGAATCACAATTTATACTTGATAAAAAAGATATAGATTAGGTAAGATAATTAAGAACGGCGTATTTATATATAAGGAGGCGAGTAACTAGTACGGTATTCATTCTGTAATCTGTGGGGATTTAAAGCCGGTTAAGCCACGATGACAGTACTACATATTCAAGCTGTGACTATCAAGGTTTGGTAAACCATGCATTGGAAAAAATTAAGTGTATTAAAACAAGAGTCTCGTAGGATTAACCCAGAATGCTATGCTAGGGAACTAAGACTAATTCGGATACGATATTAACGACTTACGTTTTAGTGCCGTAGTATTTTTCATGAGATGGTCTAAGGTCTCTGCAGGAATTCTTTGGAATGCTTTGTCAGTTGGGGCAAAGACAGTGTATGGTCCCTCGCCTATAAAAAAATAGTTTTCATTTTGTTGTTACCCTAAACTAGGATATAGTTTTCATAAGCATAAAAACATTTGAATAAAATGTTATAAAAATAAAGTTAAGGATACTCTAAAGATTTAGAAAATATAAATATATATAAATATATATAAATATATATAAATATATAAATATAAATATATAAATATAAATATATAAATATATATATAAATATAAATATATATATAAATATAAATATATATATATAAATATATAAATATAAATATATAAATATATGTTGCAAAATTCACAGTAGTTTAGAAGTAAACTGGAGAAATGTAAAAACACTTTTCAGGGGGGGTTAGAGTATCCTTAAAATAAATTTGGCTCTAGGAGAAAAGAATTGGGCAGTCATCCCAATTATTGCATGGATGAACTAGACTTACCATTCATCATTTCTTTCATACCGACCAACGCCATGGCTTTAGTCAATATTTTATACGCGGGACACATCGTTAGTGATGTAAACACAGAACCCATTGGTGGAAACATAAGGCCATCAACGACCTGAACCAAGCCATTCACAGCTTTCTTATCAGGCATCGTAATCTTCATTCCAGCTGCTGTTATAACCTGAAATTACAATTTGTATAAAATGGGCAAGGATTTAATTGATTTTAATGGCTAATATCTCGTTGTAAAGATCAATAACATGGAACAATCGGTTAATTTAATGTTTAACTGCATTGGACAGAGCGAGTCAAGCACATATATAATAAAACGTACCGGTACTTAGATTACATGATCTATTGGTCATTCGTGAAATGGGAGTAAAGCTAATTTATTGATAGATTCCCAACAATAAAAATAGGGTTCCGATTTTAAAGGTTAAATTTTGTGTTTTACACGGCTGATGGGCACTAAGGATCGCGCGCAATCCCACCGAATGAAACTACAGTAAGAGAAGTCAATGGAATCCGATATATCCGAGGCTGGTCACCGATCTTCTTAAAATAGCAGGAAGTAAAGTTCTGTGCATGGCTAAAAATCGTACTTTGTTTGCGATATAAAAACAATTTTGCCAATGAAGGACAATGGTTTCGATCAGTATATATAGCTTTAGGGAGAAATGAATTTAAGTAGTTTAAAATTTAACGCGGGACGGGATAATAGACTGGTTTAAACTTCACCAGCTGACAACACAAGAACTAACCGTTCCATCATGATAAACGTTTAACCGCAGCTTGTACTGTTCACCCATCATGGTTGGTACCATCATCTCGTTCTTGATTTGGGAAACCGTTACGGTTTCGGTTAGGACCGTGTAACGCATAATTGCTTCCATAGCGGTATTGTTCTTTAGGAACGTCTTCTTGTAGTCGTATGCATTTTCGAAACCAGCATTGGTGCAAACAAGGGCAGTAAATGGGCCTGTAAAAACAATTAAAACGAATGCTTGTACAGAGTGGGTAGTATACAATTTGGTACATTCCGCTAAACATACCATATATATTACGGGTGAATGATAATATAGGGAACAATTTTTTCCCATTTGTTATAGTTTTTTCAGACATTTGTTTTAGTCATGATAAATTCCGGTAGCAATAATTAATCCAGATTTGAAGAACAAAACTGGAAATTACAAATCACAGAGTTTGAAAACGGAACTAAAGCGAAGGTCAGATAAAAAGAAACTTGCTGACAATATTGTTTCTTTGACTTGCATGGAAAACACTGCAAAGTTAACAGACACTGTCGTTAAACAATTTAGCCTTGCAACTGATCAAAGAGGAGTGCAACTAAAAATGAAACAAAATAAAAATTTTAAAAAAATAAAACAAAAGTTAGCAGAGAGTTGTCTAAAAAGAAGTTTTTAAAGTTAAGACAGATGGACAGAACACTACAAAAGCATATAATGACGTTAAAATAAGAATTCAAGCTCTTTAAATCTTTGCACCCAGGCATAGACTTAGGCTGTACTATGTTTTAAAATCATTTCTAACATTGATTGGTTGATGTTTTAACACTGCCAAAGGGTCTCTCACATATTAATTACAGAGCAGTGTATCGAAGTGCAACCCAAACATAATGAAATTTTTTTTTTTCACAGTGTTGGGGAAAAATAAATTTTCCTCCAATGCTTAGTAAAACAGTTTATTTGGACTTAAAAAACACTTCCCCTATAGGACTACTGCTAAACGTGGTTTTCTTAAATATATAAATTGTGTTAATCTTTTGCTTTGCCACGGCATGGTCGTCTGTTTAAATGTAGTGTCCGTCACCAGCAAGACCGTAGTTTGTTTTCACATTTTGAGCAATGTACCACAGTTTTCTAGAATAGTGTAATTTTTTAATTACAAAAAAAAAAAAGGGAGAAAAAAAAGTGGCTTAATGGTTTTACCAGGAATTAGTATGAATCCTTTAAGCTGATAAAAAAAAAAGGTAAATACTGGATAGGAAGGGGAATACATGTAATTTTAATGAAACAAAACCGGACAAATATTGTGTATATTTCGACTGTTCAAAATTTAGCAGGCCCCCTATTTATAGTATATGTATTCTTATTAGCATTTCGAAATACTGAAACTTTGACAGGTGTGTTTATGGATAATTATTCCCTGTAGTGTCCGTAGCCAGTTAGCAGCTGGTCATGTATTTGTGAGGAATAAATAGATTTTCTTTTTTTAACCCGAATGAACCAGTTCTAAGTTTCCAAACCTTCAGGACATCGACCAGTTTGGAAAAATACCATTAGCTGATAATATAAACACTAGATAGGAATTCACATAGGTAGATTGGCATAGTGAAAAATTTGTGGAAATCTCGTTACCTTTCGTGATGAAGCCTTACAGGTCTTGTCCTGTGCTAATAGTTAATTATTAAAAAGTAGAGGCTATTTTTAGTGACTTTATTATATATATATTTTTTTTATAAATATATAAATAAAGTGACCATGCGCGTTAGCGTATTCAACAGAATTTCATTATGTTAACGGCGTGTATTCCAAAAAAAAAAATGGAAGTCCTACTACAAAAAGGTTATTTTTTTAAACTAGATTGGGAAAATTGTTTACCTCATGTGCATAGAGAGAAAGCGAGATGCAATTAATAATCATTGAAACTTATTTCTTTCAAGATTTGACTTCTAACCTTCCCCGGATAATATTTCCGTCAACCCTGCTTTCTTTAAATATTCCACGTAGGTCGTCGCTCCAAGTGTCTCTGCAACCTTCGGGATAGGTTCTTCGTTCTCTGGTTCGATTCGATTCACGAGAGCTTTCCCGATAAGGGTGAAAAGGTCCTCAGGTTTTTTCATCATTGTTGGGAAGGCCAAAGAATCATAAGTCAACGTTACTAGCAACAAACAAAACCCAAACCCCTTCATGACGAACATAAACAGACAAACAAACACGATACGAGCGCAACAAAGAAAACGTAAGCAATAAATCCAAAGCGGCGATCTCATCTTATATATACCGAAGGTATTACACAAATATTTCACGGGATATCCTGCCACGATAATTTCAGCGATATCAACATCGTTATTTAACATTAAAAATCTTTTAATGGACTATGCTCCTTCATAAGTTGTGTTAGCGTAAGGCGACACGATATTTAACTCTGATTGTTTAACATTTGCGTGTAGAATGACAATGAGAATGAGAGCTTCGAACTTGTTTCAAGTTGGTGTCATTCAGCACGAAGGTCCGATTTAAAGCGCCCCATCGCGAACGACCAGAACGCTACCCATTAGTATAAAAAGTCACGAGTTTGTCATTGTCGTCACATTCATCCTCGTAATTTTCTCAGGTTTTGGTTGTTTCCTTTGGGTTTTCTCTTGTCAAGATGCAGTTGTTCTCGTTATTTATGATTTGTGTATTTGTCGGCGACTCGTTGGCCATGCCTTTCAAAGCGTGGTCCAAGAAAACAGAAGATCTTGTATACTCCATGTTCCATGGCCCTGATGTTCTAAAAGATGATCCATCCATGACTATTCCAAAGTTGGCAGAATCTATAGGCGAGACGGAATATGTTAAATTTATCACCAAAGCTAAACTTATGTCCGAATTAGAATCTACAGGTAAATGCCAAAAAAAATATAAAATTATTCAAATGAATAGCATATCTTTTTAGGTTTTTACTTGTGTACGTGTTGAAGTGCCAATATGTCCATGCACTACCACTTATTGTGCGCCCGTGGCTTAGTGGTTAGTGTTTACGCTTGTCTTGTTTTAAACCGTATTTTATTTCCTGGAAGAAATTGGGATTGATGAACCGGCTTTGCCTATATAAGCATTGTTCTCATGCACTTGTCTGTCTTCGATATACCGATCCTCTGGCCTAAAGAAGCTGCTATAAGGTCTTTACATAGCACTGGATGAAATTTTCCCCAATCGAGCAAACTGTCTAGTGCTGTTTACTCTTCGGAAGTACACTGCTGCCATGAGTGAAATCTCCTTAAGCACGGTATTAAACATCAACCTATACTTTGTCATAGTTCTCGCTCCTAACGGGAATTCCTTTATAAATGGGCTATAGCGAACTGAATCCATATTGCATAACTAAACATGTTGGGACGTCACGAACCATTTTTATGAATACTAAACTTCTCCAATCTATTCCTGTTCTAGGTCCTTACACCGCCTTCGGTCCGACGAACGAAGTATTTGAGCAGCTTCCCCAATACCTGAAAAACCTGCTGGATAACGAGACGGCATGTGAACATATCATGAAATACAGCGTAATGAAGGGAAAGCTCATGCAATCTGAAATCAAAAACAATCTTATGATGCCAACGCTATTGGGCGGAGAGAACAAAATCCGATTCAACACTTATAAAAATAACCGGGTAGGGAATTGTAATCCTTTTTTTAACGAAAAGTTTATATAATTGATTTTAAACTTGCAGAACAAAATTTTACGTTTTTAAAATTCCACCTGTTCAGTCTATATCCCCAAGCCAACCATTCCTCCAATTTTCATCCTGAAGAAAACTTTAACTAATTGCATTGTTTTAATCTTAGGTGATGACTGCCTCTGGGCGCGTGATGACCATGCCTGGTAAGACTGCATCCAATGGTATGCTGTTCGAAGTGGAGGGCCTTCTCCAGCCACCTGTACCCCCCATGGCTAAATCATTTGCTGAGTGTCCTACCTACAAGATATTGTCCATGGCAATCAAAAATGCCGGCATGGAAGAAATGCTAATGGGTAAGTACGTTTTGTTAAAGCCTGTCTTTGACCATTGTTTTCAATTTCTAGTAAAGTTCCCCATTTATTTAAAATAGTACAATTGCAATGGTTGGCAAACCTGTTTTTTTTTTTTTTTATCCAGTGTTATGCAAAACCCGTTCATAATTTTGGTAGTATCCAGTCTGATTTCAAAACTTTTTAACCCACGCATTTGCTCATCTCAGGTGACGGTCCATTTACGATGTTTGCTCCTACCGACGAAGCCTTCAAGAAAATACCTGAAGAAACCAGAAATTCCCTTATGAAGAATGCCACGGCTCTGAAAGGTACTTAATGAATTAAATTTATTACCGATCCCACCAAAGCCTTTTTTACAAATGATCCAACTTACAAACCCGTCTACTGTAGACAACACCTGCTCATCCACTTTTACAGGTGAATATGCTTCCGATGAATTTCCACCGCCTCAAATTCCTCTAACGATCTATGTTATACTTTTGCCAGTAAGGATCCAAAACACTAATTCATTTTTTTCCAGAGTTATTGATGCACCACATTATCGACGGAGCATTTTATACACCAGCCTGGGACGAAGAGGATGAGGTCACTACTAAATCCGGCGGGACGGTCGTTGTGGAAAACGAGGATGGTACGTTTGCCCGTATATTGGCTCTGACCATTCAAATTATATGCTTTTTTAATGTAGAGTTTCTAATAACGTTACCAAACCAGATCAACCTCGTTCCATCATTTTTCTAAAGTGAACAAATTCATAAGCTCCAATTACATCTCCATTTCTGTTGGAGCTATAAACATCATATATGGATTTAAAAGCTGAACAAGATGATGCATTTTTTAGTTTTCTTTTTAAATGAAAGTGCAAAACCTGAGATTAAAAATATTTTTGTTATATAATTATTTTTTTTTTACCGCTAAGCTATACACATTGGAAACGGTTTTCAAACCACAGCTTTTATTGTGCAATTAATTTACTTTTTATATTAAGTCCTGTAAACAATCTGGAAAACCTTATTTAAACAAAAAAATTACTGGTTCCCAATTTTCTAAAATCTAATTATGATCGAACGACTTTTATTTTCTTCAGGTCATTGGAAGGTGGACTCGGCGGAGATGTCTATCCCGGACACTACCTGCATCAATGGAGTGGTACACGTTATCGATGCTGTTCTCATGCCAAAAACTGCCCACATAGAACTAGTATTCTAAACTAGTCTCATTCATAGATTTTTGTACAATGAAATCCTGCAAATAAAAATAATAAAACTGAATTTCTTGTTTTTCTATATATATATATATATATATATATATATCTGCGCCAGAACCAGAGATTCTGATTTACTCAAGCAAAAACAAATTATGAGTAATATCTAGATCAAAAAGATGCTAATTTAGCGTCCCTGTCTGTGCTTTACGAAGAGAAAAAATCGCGGTCTTTACCGAATTCAAGACTCGCTTTGCCATGAGCCTCTGTAGCTCAGTCGATAGTGTTGGGCCTATAACCCAAAGGTCCCGGGTTCGATTCCCGGTGTAGCCAAGCACATTTTTTCTCTTTATTTAAAATATTGTACAGAAAAACCAAAAGTTTAACGTTTACAATTTTTTTTTAATGAAAGCTTATCTCCATTCTATTTCCTTTTCCGGAGTGCCCTAGTTTGTGTCTTGAACTTTGTTAATGTAAGACATCATAACGCCATGATACACCTATTCAGCCGGTTAATAGAAAAACTATCCGCTTTACCCATATTAGAATTAGCGATTGACTTTCAATTGGAGTTTAAACCCCCGGATGGAAACTATCCAATTCTATAGCGCAACCAGCATTGGTATATCTTGCATCTCGACCATGCAGATTCATCAAAATCCATAAAGTAAATAAAATAACATTTATCCAAGCAGCGTTGCTAAAATTTTATTACGGAAGTCTTTTTAGACTGAAGTCTAAATCCTAAAGTTCTCCCTTTGACTTTGCTGAAACGGTATCTAGCTAAAGACTTCTAGACGAAAGTCCATCAATTTCTTTGACTGATCTTCTTTGACCAATAGCACCAGCTATTCGCAAATCTGTTGCAAATATGAACTAGCGAGATAAATTTTGGTGTTACCTCCCATTTTAAAATTGCCGACCTAACTGAATATTGCTAGGAACTCTTTTCGGATTCCGAACATAGACCAAAGAAAAGTGGAACTTATTCCATATAGGGGATTGAAGCGTGGTATGAAAAAAAAATAGTCCCCTTATCACGCGTGGGTCATCTGGCAAAATAAATTCCTAGCTCTCCGCCTCTTCCTTTTGGGGGGAAAAGGACCGCATGTTAAAACACAAACGTCTGGCAGCTTTTGAAATGTGAACCGTACCTACTGGCACTATTCCGGTCCATAGTGGCTAGCTCAAACGATGAAACTTAATGAAAACGGCAAGAAAGGTTTCATGTAACTCTATCAGG
>JARFOD010139014.1:0-13240 GCA_031763545.1 Mopalia muscosa
TTAGAGATAAGGAGAAACAAGCTAAACAGTCAGTATATCCACTTAAGCTCTGCTTTCATTATAGAAATAGTTAAATCTCACTGTTATCCAACATCAACTTTGACTGGAATGACTCCGTATGAAATAGGAATGTAGTTTAATGCGAGACTAATGTGTTATGTAAATTTGAAAACCCTGCATTAAACATTATAGCTTTTACTGTGTTAAGGTCGACTGTAACATTATAATTATAACTTATATCATTATGTTGCTTGGAATGGCCCAATTTTAAATAGGAATGTAGTTCAATGTAAAAACAATGGGTTTCCAAAATTTGAAAACCCTGTGTTAAGTGGTATTGTTTTTATCTTGTTCACGTCCACAATTGTTATTGGAATAAACCCATTATAGGAATAGGAATGTAGTTTAATATCAAACAAATGTGTTTTCAAAATTTGACAAATTTAAAAACCCTGGGTTATTTAACACCTATTAGTTTGATACGTAAGTTCACTTGTTACAGATAGCTTTAGATAGCACCTATTAACTTGATATATTAGTTCACTTGTTACAGATAGCTTTAGCTAGCACCTGTTAACTTGATACCTTAGTTCACTTGTTACAGATAGCTTCAGCTAGCACCTGATAACTTGATACACTAGTTCACTTGTTACAGATAGCTTTAGCTAGCACCTGATAACTTGATACACTAGTTCACTTGTTACAGATAGCTTTAGCTAGCACCTGTTAACTTGATACACTAGTTCACTTGTTACAGATAGCTTTAGCTAGCAACCGTTAACTTGATACATTAGTTCACTTGTTTCATATAGCTTTAGCTAGCACCTGTTAACTTGATACGTTAGTTCACTTGTTACAGATAGCTTTACCTAGCAACCGTTAACTTGATACATTAGTTCACTTGTTACAGATAGCTTTAGCTAGCACCTGTTAACTTGATACGTTAGTTCACTTGTTACAGAAAGCTTGAGCTAGCACCTGTTAACTTGATACGTTAGTTCACTTGTTACAGATAGCTTTAGCTAGCACCTATTAACTTGATACACTAGTTCACTTGTTACAGATAGCTTTAGCTAGCACCTGTTAACTTGATACGTTAGTTCAATTGTTACAGATAGCTTTAGCTAGCACCTGTTAACTTGATAAATTAGTTCACTTGTTACAGATAGCTTTAGCTAGCACCTGTTAACTGGATACATTAGTTCACTTGTTACAGATAGCTTTAGCTAACACCTGATAACTTGATACCTTAGTTCACTTGTTACAGATAGCTTCAGCTAGCACCTGCTAACTCGATACGTTAGTTCACTTGTTACAGATAGCTTCAGCTAGCACCTGATAACTTGATACGTTAGTTCACTTGTTACAGATAGCTTCATCTAGCACCTGATAACTTGATACGTTAGTTCACTTGTTACAGTTAGCTTTAGCTAGCACCTGTTAACTTGATACGTTAGTTCACTTGTTACAGATAGCTTCAGCTAGCACCTGATAACTTGATTCATTATTTTTACTGTTACAGGTAACTCAACACCTGTTAACTTGATACTTGAATTCCCTTTTTACAGGTCACACAAAGCCTGTTAATTGCATATATATTTATCACTTATTACAGAAGTAATGAAACAAATATATGCAGAACATACTGTACATGTTTAACTCTGGGAATCCAATCTCTCACCTTTAAATTGCATCTCAGCTATTTTCCACCCAGACTGTCTTGTAAGCAGGCCTAGATGTACCAGTACCTAAAAATGAAAGTGAAAGTAGTTGTAGAGCAAGTATTCTAAATGGTAAGTGGGAGTTGGTAATTAAAACCAATGCTAATCTTATGAACCTGTGTAACTCATTCCATAGAGTTTTAAGCCTGTTACAGCAAGGTTCTGGGTTCAAATCCCGATGGAGACAAGCAATTTCTTCTCTCTTCATTTATCAAAAATATACATTAACGCGTTAGCTCAGAAGTCATAATATTTTACAATCATTTCAAGAGAAGAGCTTTTGTCAGGAAACTTCATATAAACTTTTCTGCATGTACAAACTTAACTTATTCGAAAAAATCTTACAAATTTGCTTCAATTCATTATTACCTTTGCTTTGTTATTTATTTACAGACTGATTGATCAGAAATTTAATGCAACTCTACTGGCAAGTAAACAACATATGAGTATTAAAGAGTCTGACATAATGCCCTTTCCTAAGGGGCTGTTTAAAAATTATCTTTTCCCATAACCATCTGGCAGAAGTCAAGTTTTCAGAAATACAAAGCAAAAATGGTAGTTTGCAAAGATACAAAAGTGTTAATTACTATAGTGAAGCTAAATTGCTTAAAAAATGTAAGATCTCTAAAAAGCTGTAGCTCCATAACAAGATAATATTTAAATTGTTTTTTTACTATTTTCCCAATTTCTATTATTTTTAAATACATGTATCATAAAAGTTTTGCAAATTTGACTATGAATTTATAAAAACATTGGTTTCACATAAAATGAAGATTTAACATAATAACATTGAAAAAGTTCAAATAACGTTTCAAAACTTTAAAATATGTGATCCAACAACTGACAAGTGTCAAGCTTAAACAAAAATAAATTCATCAGGAATTTTGCTCCTCCCTTGGAATTTGATGAAATAGTACGCTGCAAAGATGCATACATGTTTACTTTATGCTGCTGTTTGATAGTCTATTAAAGGGTATTTTCCTTATAGGACTTCAAATTCAGGTGTTGTGTTAAAACCCTATCATCAGTCAGATATGTCTATTTGGATTGTAACGCTGTACTTAAGATTATTTCACTCACATGACAGCGTGTCAGCCCACTAGGTGAAGGAAACAACTCTCAAGTCAGTGCCAACAGACAATCAAAAGAAAGGGCAGTCACAAGATGCAACACAAAGAAATCATAATCAGAACTCCTCCATGTTGCCCCTTAGCATTTAGAGCCCCAGGGCAACAGGAAGCTTCCTCACAGCCGTCCAGTCTAACCACTGGCATGACTAGACTTCCATTACAAGCAATTTTTTTCTCCCCATGAAGAAAATACCACATTCTACTTCTATTTCCCGAAAAGCGGGCGATCATCATTGGTAAATCCACAAAAGGTCTTGGGAAATCCTAGGTTTATGCCGAGGTTAGGCCGTAGCAGTACTTTGGAACTGTTGATAAATCCATCCCATTTAAAAAAAATGATTTAGGAACAATTAAATTTGTCAGTATCTTTAAAAAAGGAAATGCATTAATCTGCAGCTGAATGACATCATACGATAGTCACTATGTATTTATACAGCAGTAATTTGCCTGGGTTTGACTGCACAATTTACGCCATTTTCGCGAATATCACTACATTCAAAATGGTCCTGGCTTATGACCAAGCAGATAAGAAGCAGATGTTTAAAATTTACTACTACATGTATTTCTATTCTTATGTATTTTTTAACATTTTTAGACAACTTTTCAGGTGCATATAATGAAAGCAGTGTGTATAACTACAGACATGGCTTTCCCTTTTATAAATTATTCAAATAACCAGGTAACTTTAAAAAACAGACTTAATTAAAACAAAGAAAATCGGGAAACTAACAACTTCCTGCAAAAAAAAAAAAAATAATACAATTAACTATAATCAATCAAACGATTGTTTGTATGTTTGCTTGATTGGAGTTTAACGTCATACTCAAGGGTATTTCACTTACATCACTTCACACTGTTCCTTACCTGATTACAGTGGAAAACCAGGAAGAAACCTCATAAAAACCACCCCTGTAATTGCCGAGGCCAAATTAAGCGACTCACTCATTTACCTGAGGGTCGATAGAGGGACTCTGTAAGGATTAGTATTATAAAGCACACTCGCTAACCACTAAGCCAAGGCCGCTGGCACTTTATTTGAAACGACAAAAAAAGAGACATTAACAAATTCCTGAGAAATTCAAATAGAACTACATTGTATTGTTCAATCTTAATTTTGCTAATTTGAATAACAATAAAAGAATGGATTGTGTCAAGCTGTTTTATCACTTGTACATGTACTTCTATTCTCCATATCTTGACATTTTTTTCACACTTGTTTTATCTTTTTTCCCTTATATAAAATTCTTAGTTTTCACACAAACAAAACAATTGACTGTATTTCACATATGTAGAAAATAATTCAACTTATGTGAAATATTTTTGAACATATTTAGAAAATCAATAACACATATGTAAAAATTAATTTAATTTATTAGGAAAATCAATTTCACAAATGTAAAAATCAATTTCACATATGCAAAAATCAATTTCACATATGCAAAAATCAATTTCACATATGTAAAAATCAATTTCACATATGCAAAAATCAATTTCACATATGCAAAAAGTGAATGATCATAAAACACAATCTTGACCTCACTGGTAATAAACCACAGGACAGGCCATCAATAGGCAAAACACATCCTCAACAGATGGGCAATGTGTTGTCCATTTGGTTCGAGAAATCCAGAGCTTACTCCCAACAAAGCTTACCCACAACCACCTGCTCTAAGTGTAAAAAGTTGGGGTTGAGAAACTTATAAAATAAACAAAAGCCACATACTTTTCTCCTGATCCTTTTGTTAAATGTAGGTTCTGTTGATAAGTTTTTGATTCCTTTGACCCACTCTGACCACATTCTCGTAACTCTCTGTCTAATAAAGGCATAGCCCTGACGTTCATTCGGATCTACAAGAAGTTTCATCAAACCATCAAGATTGGTGCGTGGCTCAGCCTAAAAAATCAGGAAGAAAACTATGGATACGGTCAAACAATATACTTAAAACAGGACCCTTGGCTTACAAGAAATTTCATAGAACATCGGGAGAAAAATCAAATAATGTACATAAACAGGACCCGTGGTGTACAAGAAGTTTTATAAAACCGTCTAGTGTGTGATTAACATCAAAGCATCTTTAGACAATTACCCGATAACTTCTATAAGTTTGGACACTCCGATTTTGGGACAGGCCACAGAAATAACATGAAAGACCCCCTGTCGTAAAGCCTATTCCTCTGTCCAAACTGCTAGAAGTTATAAGGTATGCTAAATTCAAACCATACAGATAACTTAATAACCTTGAAACCTTTATATGGCAAAAAATGAGGACCTTAAAATTAACATAGCATGCAAGAAAAAGGCAAAATAAATATTTTGAAAGTGAAAGCACCTATTTCAGACAGTACAGATATGAACCATCTGATACAGATTAATATATGATGCCTCTGTACCTGTGTGGTGAGACCGATAGGTATATAATAAATAGCAGGGCAGTCTCTAGAAAAATTTCCCAGGTTTTTATCCCAAATTTTTCAGACCATACTGATTTTAGCTTGATTTTTACATGAATTTATGAAAAAAAATATATATGGACATTAATTTGGGCTGGAAATAGTTTGGGCGTCCATATGTTTTCTGCAACTAAAATGACTCTGGATACTGCCCTGAATAGGTATAACAGCTTAGAGCAAGTTGTTTTTGATGATCTATATATTTCGTTCGTAAGAAAGAGGTGTACCCCTCGATATCAATCACTTTCATAGATAGTACTTAACCCCTTTAGGTATATAATAAAAAAACATTATAAAGCAAAACTTACAATCAAACTGCTGTTGTCATCTACTTTAAGATGGGCTCTATGCCAAGCCTTTCGTGGACACCATCCTTCTATCTGTAAAACACACAAAAAATTGTTCAAATGGTAGAGGTAAATCCAGAGTGTTTTGATAGCTGATTATATCATAGAAATAGGTGCCTTAAATAGCTAGACTGTTTCAACTAAGTTTGTCGTCATAGGACATGGTCCTCTGTAATAAAAACTTTAGCTCTATCAAGTCTATCAAGTCAGAGTTGGTGCTCAAACTTTGGAGATCAGGGGCCAGTTACACAAAGCATTTTCTGACTTAAGTCAAAATAATTAATTAGATATTTTTGCCACTTGCCTTAACATAGTTTTAAATTAATACCTGTAATAGTGACTTATTTACATTGTAATAATTTGTGAGGGCCTTTACACATTTTGACTTAAGTATGAAACTGCTTTGTGGAATCGGGTCCAGGGCAGTTATTCATAAAGCTACTGTTTTTTAAAGTTAAGAAAAACTAAGTGAATTTTCAAACATCATTTTAAATACATAAACACCATTTCCGATTAACTTTGTATGATCCTAAAATTTTTAAACTGTAAAATCTGTAAAACACACAAAAAATAGAAGGAGTAAATCCAGAAACTTTGGATTTGGAAATCAGGGCCCTTTGTCATAAAGCTACTTAAGTCTTTTTTTAAAGTGAAGAAAAACTTTTTCAAACATCATTTTAAACACATAAACACCATTTCTCTTAACTTTGCATGATCATAAAAGAAAGATTATAAATGAAATTAATAAAATGTCAACTTGGTTATTTAAAATTTACTTTTTTATAGTCAAATTTATTTTTGTGTATCTCTTCCGCCAATTAAGGTAAAAATACACTCCTGTGGTTTTCTCTGCTGCTTTGAGAGGATTTCTTTTGTCATCAATTTAAAAATTTTAATCGTTAAAAAGATCTTAATTTCAACTAAAAATGGCATCAAAAACTAAATGGGTACATATATTTTAAAATTAATTTGCAAATTGCATTAAGCAAATTCTAAAAACAACTCGGCAATCCTGTTATTGAACACGGTTTGGACAAGAGCACAAGGAGAATTCTCAATTTTTTAACTCCATTTTTGACTCCAGAGTCGAATCAGCTTAGCACATTATATCCTGTTGAGTATATCCAAGGGTTTTTATAACCTAGGTTCACTTCTTACTCTCCATTAATTAAGTATGATGGAAAACAGAGAGAAAATCATGAAGATCTCCCTCACGATTGCCACAGCCACTTTGTCTGTCTCAAATGACTCAAGCCCACTGGAGAATTGGCACCAGTGAGCTGCAGATTAAAAGAGGTTCAGTATAATTTCCAATGCTGACCACTGAGACAAGGTCCCTAAAATCAGAAATCTAAATCTATCCCAAAAAAGGAAATGTTACCTTTGAAACATTTAAATAAAATATTCTCTATAAAGCCCATAAATCATTGCTATGATAACAAGGTAATATACAGTTTGTTTGCTTGATTGGGGTTTAATGCCACAATGAAAGTTATTTCACGCCAATGCCTGAGACTCATTAGAGAATTGGCACCTGTGATCTATGGATTTACATGTAAAGAGGTTCAGTACCTCACATGTCAACCACTGAGACAAGGTCCCTTAAATCAGGAATGTTAATCTGTCCAAAAACGAAATGTCATCTTGTAAACCGTTAAATAAATTATTTTCTGTTAAGTCTGTAAATCATTGCATGATAACAAAGTATTTTACAGTTTGTTTGTTTGATTGGGGTTTAACGCCATACTTTGAATTATTTCCCCCCATGGTTGACGGAAACTACCCTCAATGCAACAGGCCAAAAACAAAGATGAGGTATGATGACACTCAGCTCCCTCCAATGGTCCATTTAGTCTACAGCCAAATTAACATGCTTTTACTCTGTTGGTTGATTGAGTGAGTGATTGATTAATCTTTGACGCCACATTCAGAGGTAATTTCAGCCACACTGCGGCGTGACTTGATTCCGCCGAAAAAGTGATGAGCAAAGACAATGTTTGACTGTACTTTGGTTGTTTGCTTGGTATTTAATGCCATGCTTAAGTTAACAATTTCACAATCATACTGTCAAGTGTTATATACAAATGATGTTGGAAAAATTATGATCCTCCCTAGGTGACAGCAAAAATCTACTTCAATTATACTTTCATTAGCCATACATTGATTGATTGAGTGGTGTTATACTCTGGCTTAAAGATATTTAACTTATATGACGACGTGGTATTCCAACAATTATTGACACAAGTATAACAAAGATACGAAGCATTTCCATAACGTGGAAATTTACTTTTCCTCCAATGCTAAGTACAGACAATAATAACTACTCTTCAAACAAACTGCCCTTAGCTAGAAGGACTTAGCCACACAGAGGGAGACTGTATCGGGGGGGTTTCAGTTTATGAACGAAGCAAAAATCACATTTTCCTTACCTCACTTAAATACATGAAGAAAGAGCAGTCAGTCCCATCCACCCCAAGCTGACCATAGCATGGGTCAGACTTCCACATGTAGCGCATCCACTGAAAATGACATAACTTGTTAACTTGGGAATAACTATAAACTCAGACAAATATTTTAATGTATGGACAGTTTACATTAACTATATCTTTTATCACATATATTGAAAAAATACATCACTAATTCTTCAGTAAATTTATTACTCTTCTTGCTCCAGTGTGTATGTTCTGCAACCTCAGGGATTGACCAATGTTATCTCTTTATACCTATCACAAATATCTCTCTATTTTGGTGAATACCGCATTAATCAATCAATCAATAAATTTTTTTTGCTAAGAGAACAATTTTTAAAAAAATACATTTTTCAGAAGATCAAGTATGTGAAACGGTGTCAATGACATAGTTTTCAGTACACTTCGTTGAATTGCTTCGAAAGAAAACAAAAATGAAAAAAAATTTAAAAAGTTACAAAAAAAAGATTGTAGAAAACTGATTATGTTATAGGCTGGCAGAGATAACATAAGTCATACACGTATTGTTTACTCCAGTAAACCAAGGCAACTGGCTGTGGCAGTCACACAATCAAGTGACTTATGAAACATTTATAACTTTCAATTTAGAAGAAAAAAACTGACCATTAATTTCCCTTCGCAATTTGGAAAATTCTGTTTGTCTTCATCTGAGAGGAAACACTTCTCCACTTTACCCATGATAACATCTAAAAATAAAATATCAAGTTTTATAAGAAGTCATTGGAACATTTTCAACAAATTATAGCATTTCCCTTAAAAGGATATGTCAAAAGAAGTTTGTTTGGGGTTTAACTCAAGGGTATTTCACCTATATGATGACGTGCCAGACAAATCGGTGAAGGAAACAACCCTTGACACCACTGGCAACAAACAAAGACAGGATGTGAAAATACAGGACAGCAACAGGACACAATAGACACCACAAACAGATCAGCTTCCTGTTCCCGTTTAGCTATGACAGCACCACAGTAACATGAAACTCCCTCCAACCACCCCCACGTCACAGGAAGTAACTAGGTTTCAATCAAATGATGAATTCAGTAACTCAGAAAGGCAAACAAAATCCTCAAATGTAGTATAAAAATATCAATAGCAATAGTCATATTTCCTGTGCATTCATAACAGAACCCAAAGAATTCCAATTTTAACAGGAAGACAAACAAAATTAAACTTTGCTCATATTCAAAATATACCGTATTTCCTCTAACTATTCGGACACTGTAATTATCAGACAGTCTAGCAGTGGCAGAAAATAGCTAAGCAGACCCTAGCTGTTCTACACTGTCTACACTCCCTGTGACCATGCACATGCACAAACATACATGTATCAAGTAGGCTCAGAATTATAACAAATGACCTTTAACACACCTTTAGCATTGATTTTGACTTGGCCCCCATTTCCTTTGATCAAGAGGTGAGAGTTGTTGGTACCAATAGACACAGATCCATTGAGAATTCCGTTCATTTTGTATTCTAACTGATGAACACGATCCAAAATAGATTCCAACAAGACAGCCATGGTTCGCTTGAGATCTGTAAAAGGAACAGACAATAAAATTAAATAGATGTTACTTCAGCGCTGTGCTTAATTAGCTATCTGAATTTTGTGCTAATTTAATTAATTGATGGTGTTGAAAGCTACATGCATACTAAGAGTATGTTGAGTATAAGATTCACAGTGATAAAAGCTGTGTCAAAATTTAATATTCCCAAATTAAACAAAAACCCTCTGAATTCATTTTTGAATGCTGTTATATCTCTTACATGCAGGAACCTTTGTAACCCCTAGAGGATGTTGCCTGTGCCCAAACAAGGCCAAATTCAGCACATTATAAGACCTGCTGATGGCGAGCCAGACCCGATTTTGATTGATTTCTGTTAATCACTGAACATTACAATTAAAGGACAGCAGTGGACTTCCACAGAATGCAACAAAGAAATCACAGTAAGCTTTCTCTCCAGCTGACTTACACCAAACTCAATCCAGTGAGACAACTTGTGGAAGATTTCTACAAAGATTGATGTAATTTTCAAACTCTTATAACATGGAATGCTTAAACTAACAGGATTCTTTTGAGATTTTACAGGCCTAAACCAAATTTTGATAGATACTAGATGGCAGCACATCAAGACAGAATAGGTATATATAGTCCAAACTTTATCCCATGTGACATTGTTTAAAGGTTTTTTAAATATTTTATAATTAGACAAATTTTCCTATTGTATGAAAAGTATTATAAATATTTCATACTAAAAATATTTATTGTTGAAACTTGATAATGCCTATAGTCAAAAATCTAAAGTTGTGTGAAAAAAATTAATGATTTGATTGACTGACTGTGAAAATCCATACATGTGGAGCAGACCTTTAACCCTGATTTCAACAACTTAATATGGGAATCTGCATTGAATAAAAAGATCCAAAGGACGTGGCCAAGTGTGGGTGGACATACAATCTCAGCTAATGGAAAGTTAAAACACAAAATGACCGGAAAGCACAAAAGTGGACATTCAGTTTATTTCTTTGTTTGATCGGGTTTAATGTGGTACCCAAGAGTATTTCACTTATATGACAAGGGGTTGTCCACTTCACACTGTTCCACACCTCACTATGGTGGAAAACCTGAGGAAACTAGTGATGAAACGGGTACGGATTTTCGTAACCGAGTACCCATTTTGTACTATTCGAATACTATTCCAGTACTCGTTATGTATATGACACTTGGTCGGTCGTATACATGTACGACTAATATTTGTGTACAAATATTACAGAACGCTTTAATGCAGTAAAAAAAAACTGCTGTTTATTAGTCCTACCTGTACTTCTCTCATGTAATTTGACATACGCATTATGATAAAATTATTTTGCTTTGCACCTGGCATTTTATATTCCAACGAAGTCCTCAATCGCATACGTAAGTCTTTAAACAACCGCCATGCATCCAACTGAGAATCATGTGACTGCACTGTCTAGGGATCATCTTCCAATTCCACAGCTGACCTCAATAACCTTATGTTTGTGTTATTTTACTGATAATCTCACACCAATGTGACATCCTTTTTGTTATGTTGCATTACTGGCTAAATAAAGATGCTGCAAAACATATGCAACTTTTAATTCTCAACTATACCCTAAACCCAGTTTTTGCGTTTATTCCTGGAAAGTTATGAACAGCGCATCTAGGCCCTAGGCCTATACCGCCATATTTATTTTCAAGAGACAGAACTTTATGATTACAGCGTATATACTGGACTAGCGAGACATATTTATTCCTTTTTTTCAATATGTTTGATTTGACAGTCGTAGTTCACTTTCATGTCTAGAAAACGCATCCATTCAGATTTGTTTACTGTATAGAATACACGGTAAATCTGTCTGTGAACTATACCCATTTATTATTTTTATTTTAATATTAGTCACGAAACTTAAAATTGGCATAATTGAGTTTGACCTCATGACCTTGTTATTCAAGTTGGGGTTAAATGCAGTACATGTACTTCAAGTTATTTCACTTTCATAGCCTTGAGTCCTAAACACACATATGTGCAATAAGGAGAAAACAATTTTAAAAAAAAAAGAGTTCTTTTAAAATTAAACTGTTATAATTTTTTATCTGTTATAATTATTCAAGAAAAGAATTAGTAACATAACTTTATACTTAATTATGTTTGCCCTGAGGCCTGAGGCCAACTTAGCTTGTTTGTTTGTTTGATTGCTTGGGGTTAAATATGGCAATTGTCGGCCAACTTACCAAACAAGTAAAATGTATGTTATTAAGAAAAGTAATTGTGTTTGTTTGTTTGTTGGGTTGGTGGGCCACTAGACCTGAGCTGTAATCTTTTCCGGCTAAAATTTTGTGAGGTAACCTAACGTTTTCATTTTCCACTGGTTTGCTGAATTATTAAATATATAAATGTGCCTTTGTGAAAAATAAAGCATAATTGCCCTTAAAATACAATATTCATTGATTATCGGATGACAAAATTTGTCAAAATCAGTAGCAAAATACAAATTAAGATGAAAAATGCAAACAATTTTGCAAACCAATTAATCAGTCGTCCTTAATTAAGTTTGCATAAAACGGGGGAGACCCCGTTCTGTCCGTTCTCCCTTACAGCACAGGCCTGGGCTTGGGTTAACCACTAACTGAAGCTAACTAGCCTGACATTACAGGTACAGTAACAAATCTTAGAGCCCTAAATAAGATGCCACAGTAGCCATACCTATAAACTTAGAAAAACCAGAATATAGAACACGGAAATGACTTCAGAATTCAGATTAATGTTTATTTTTTCTACTTACTCAAATGTGCGTAATTTCTTCTCTTTAGGTGATGGTGGGCAGATAGGTCTTGGCGGGGTAACCTGAGACTGTTGTTGTTGCACAGCTGGAGGCACCCAGTTAGAATCTTCGTCTAGAGTCTGGGAGAGACTCAGCAGTACAAAGTTATCCTGGAACTCGGGCACACCCCCTGGGGGAATAGGGGTGTCTTTACGACACATTGGGCAAGGGAACCAGCCTGTCTTATCACCAGGATTACGTCGCACATAGTCCGTTAGGCAGTGTTCACAGAACGTGTGAAGGCAAGGCAGGGCTTTGGGGCGTCTGAAAGGTTCCAGGCATATCTTACAGGACAAGAATTCTTCCTGTAATTTTTCTTTAAGCCCAGATCCAGAGGCCCCTCCACTACCTGCAGCACAGCTCGACTTGGCCATTGTTAGCCATTCTGAAAGTGAAAGAGAAAGTAACATGAATATAAAGACTTGTTTGTTTGATTGGTAATAAGCATTTTTCTCAAGCATATTTCACTTAAATATGACTTTACATTGTCCAAAATAAGTGGAAAACTAGGATATGAAAAAAAAATTAAAATGCTATTTAGAATAGGGTCATGTAACTTAAGGATACTCTAACCCCCCCTCAGCTCAAAATTTGCAATTTTTTTATTATAGTATATTCCAAAAGTTGAGATTGTGATCTTTATCCCAGAGCAGACCCGATAAAAAAATTTGAATTTGAAGACCGTTAATTTTGATGATAAAACTTGACTACATTATTTACAACAGGGGTGTTTTGACAATCAATTCAATACAGGTAGCTA
>JARFOD010139025.1:0-13240 GCA_031763545.1 Mopalia muscosa
TAACTTTGGACTTAAGTATAAAGAAATTTACATCGATTATGCTGAAATTTTTAAATGTTAAGTCGAAAGATTTTATCCATCCTACTTTTAGGTCTTCTTGAAATGCAAAACCAGGAGAAAATTAATATTAACGTTGAACATCGGGTCGGCGAAATGTGTAAATAGTTCTCGAATAATTTTGTATCAGATCAGACCCTAGTTATTTCGAGTTTATAAAATAGCGTCCAATATGAATTGGTAATATAATCCTTTTATTCTTTATTCATATAACAGGTTCCTCAAATTGTGTTATTTGTTAATTCAAATCTGGTACATTCTTGTCCATAGGCACAGCTAACTACTAAATAGTCTTCCATAAGTTCGGAAAATGCGTTTGAAAAGCAATAATTCGCAAACTACACAAAGCATCTTCTAGGCTTTGAAAATCAAGGAACAAAATCTTTACTCACTTTAAAAATTACATTTTTCACTTTGTAACGTTGTCAAGGTGGCCAAGAGATGTTTTCATTATTGAAAATATATGTTTGTTTGTTTGTTATGTTGGGGCCTCACACCGTGCGTAAATGCGATATATCACTCATATCACGGTATCTCAGCCCTATGGATCAAGGAAACCGCCTTCCACGTCAGTGGCAACAACAGTAACAAGACACGACAGTACTGTTAAAAGACAACGGAGAATTAAAAAAAAAAAAACGGCTTCGTGGTGCCCATTAGCTTTTGAGAGCAATAGGAAACTCCCTCCCGCTTCTGATAATATATACATGAATACTATCCGGATCTGCGACATATCAGAACTGAACGTATTCTATAACTTTTCTGTTACCGGTCTATTAAAAAATAACTTGTAATGCCTTACGTTGAGTTACATTAGTCGCCCAAACTCTTCAGACTGATAAAAAAGTACTGCCTTTAAAATTTCCCACAAGATATAAACTCCTTAATATTTTGGACATTTCCTTGAAACGGCCCATTAACGTTTGTCCTCTGGAAATAGAAAGAATGCGTATACCCTGAAGACCGATATCATCTTGACAGCCAAATAAGATACAACACGCTGCTCTATGAGTAGGAAGAATCCTCTACTGACTGACATAACGTCACACAGGATATTTGTTAAATATACTTGGGGATAGTTTCAATTATGTCATTTGCAATTGAGTCACTTTGCATCCGCGTGTGACTGACGTATGCTTCTTTGTGTATGATGACATTTTGTTTTGAGTACATCTGGATCCAACAGTGATCTATATAACCTTAATGAAACTGTCGCCTAAAACCCTCCCTGGAGAACTACGTTCTGTCATAATGTCTACGCATTGTTTTCGGTACTTGTCATCTCCTCCAATCCTGTTAACATCTCAAAGTTTAACAAATTGCCTGTACATCACATATCAAAACTCTGAAGTGAACATTTTAATATCAATATAAATTCTAGATTAGAAATAATATAATATGACTGATGTCAATCAAAGGTAACTTCATATGGTCACTTTCTGAGATTTGTTTCTTTGTTTGATTGGGGTTTAACGTCGTACTCAATTATATTTGACTGATATGACAACGGATTGTCCACTTTACACTGTTCCTTGCCTTCTTTGGTGGGAAACCGAATGAAACCTCGTGAAAACCACCCCCGCGTTTGCCGAAGCTACATCTTGTGACTCACTCACACATTCTAAGAACATGGAAGACATTGGAAATATGATTAAAAGAGTTTGTATTCTTCAGATCAGTTGACTTCTCTTCGGCAAAATGAATGATATTGGTGGATAAACCTAATAGGACTGATATAATGTTTCCATAAAAAAGTTATGAGTTTCTTATTAAATGACTTGTTATACAAGACGCACTTGTTTTACAACACACAACAAATGAAAAGTTGATGTTATACCAAATGGCAGCCCACTAACTTTAGTTCGTATCCGGGGATCATTACAAAATAAAGATTTTTATAATATGATATTTTAAAACATTTACCGGAACAAATGCACATATTAATATGCCTCGGAGTGAATTGACCATTGTTTTCTCCCAACATACAAATAAGCTTTATACTTAGGTACTTTTGTTGTTATCGGGTGGTTTAATCAGACTTACATTACTCACTGACTACGTCAAATCATGTCAGTGCATAGTGTGTTGTGCGCCGTACTCCAGAATATTTCACTTACATAACGAAGATGTATAACAACAGTAACAAACGCTACCATAATCACAAACTGTTTTGTATTGCTTAGTTCCAAACGCTCTGACTTAATATAGACTTCCATTTCAGTGGAAAGCTCGAGTCTTCAAAATGTATTAGTGTTTTCAGTTTACATGTCTCTTTTTTTAAATTTATTTATTCAATTTTCTAGTACATAGTAAGCTATTGAAGCTTATATCGCATACATTCAATGGTGAAGTATATCTTTTTTATAACGTATTATTTTTAAAATATCTTATTTCTATCTGAGTGTAACCTCATTTGTTTGTGGAGACTCAAACGAACCGACAAATGACTTGGACAACTGTGGAATATTTCACAAATAAATGTTATTATAAAGAATTATTTCAGCGTAAAAACACCAACTTAAATGTATTCTGTCTAAGTGCAATTCAGCCTTATTTTCCCAATTAAACGGACCACTGTATAAAATGTTGGATTTGGTTAACATCTGCTTAGAGTTACGATTGAGTATTCCTCAAGCCATACACGAATAGAAGTGATTAGTGGGATCTTCACGTGACGACAATATGAAACCAGGAGTTTGCCTTCAATACTACAAAGTATTTTATGCATTATTTAGAAGACAAACCTAGAAGGCACAGAGGCCCCAAAGCAATTTATATAATAGTGGTAAAAAAGTTAACATGCTAGTTGTAGGCAGTATTCAAAGTACTCCCTTAGATAATTAACTTATGAAATAAATTACTGTACTTCTTTCACGTCTTCGTACACCACGTGAGATCTATTTATCCGATCGAGAATGCATGGTAACATACATCATTGTAATCATTGTAGCAAGTACTGCATACCAATGGAATTACAGGGTTATTATCAGTTTAGCAGTTAACCGAACAAGCAAAGCAAAACTGAAAAAACAAAACTGGTTCCCTGTTCCTTAAATTTTAACCAAGAAATGGATTGGCAATACATGAGTCACAGTATTGGAAACAGAAACACAGGATTAGAACTGACATATGCGAGCGTCGGTATTCCTGGACTTCCTGCTACAATGGACATAAGCAACGAACACATGGTTCAAAACACAAATAAGCAGCTTACCAACTATCCAGATTTGTATACCCAGTACAGTCTTCACACAAAGTTTGTGTTATTCTAAGACATCAATTTGGTGTGTGGCTAAGGTTGCTGGCTTTGATGGAATAACCATTGTGCAATGTTATAGCTTGGAGAGTATTAACATTTCAAAAACAGGAACTTTCTTTGCGGTTTGTGATTAGTGCTTTACGCCGTGCTCAAGGGTACTTCACTTATAAAGCAGGATCTACCATTAGCACGGCCAAAGCATATGTAGTGGTCCCCGGTTGTAAAATTAATGTTGCTCCAGGACTACACGATGAAATTCAATCCTTCGCCAGATGGCTGATTGACATTTGACGTTCTTCGACTTTCCATATGGTTTTCAATTTAGTTCTTTTATTACACATTGCATTTGAACGAGTCGAGAAGAAAACATAAAATAAATAAATTAGTTTCTTCAAGAAAAAGTTTGTCGATGGTTCAATCTAAAAGAAATGATTTGTATCCATTCAGCTGAAAGGTAATTTATTTGCTCTGGAACTTGGCCGAGAGCAATCGTTATTTAACTTCTAATCTAGTTAACTATTAAACATAAAACCGGCATGCATTTCCCCATCGGCATGACTGTGGATTGCCTTGTTATTGTTCAATCTAAGAACATGGTCGTTCAAAGTCATATTGGCGCAGCTGCATCATCTAAACATAATCAAAGCAGCAAGTGATGCGACAAATAATTTAAGTGACCCATAGGGCTAAGCAATGTACCTGAAGGTCTTATCATCTAGATTACTGAAATATGAATTCATACCACACTCGTCAAAATAACACAAACAAAAGGATTTATTATACCTTTCCTTTACGCTTTTTCTAATTTACAGCCGATTGACAAATATGAGCTTTGTCAAAATGTGTCTTAACCTCAGGATTGCCCGGAATCACAAATACATTCTATTTTGATGAGTTCTTTGGAAAGTGAACAAATAAAGGACTTTTGTTATTAAGGTAACCCTAATCTTCAACATTAAGATACTCGTTCCGGGATCCATGTTAAATGGATGTGTAATAGATCCTTATAATAGAATTATAAACGTGGGAGTTATGTATCTATATCTAAAAACTCGTTTATCATGAAAGGGATCTGCTGTTTCATTTATTGAATATACGGCAATTACAATAATTTTTTATAAACATAATAGAAGTCCCAAAGTAGCCATGCGTACATAAAGGCCTAACTTTACGCATGTTGATGGTTCGAATCGTCCATAAAATTTAAGATGTATGGAAGACATCATTGCAAAATTAAAAGTAATCTTTCCCGCTCTCGATCTAACATATTTTGTTTTGGAAGTGAGCCTATGCAAAAACTCAAAGAAGGACTTTGTAATAAATTTGTGAGAGAAGGGGCATGTAAACCTGAACAGTGGAATAACCAGTCTAAAAAAATTATCTCCATTTTCTAGTTTACATGGAAACTTAAGACTGGAATTCAGAGACCGAAGTTGTGACTTCTGTTCACTAATGAAGATATACTGTGTCCTCGATAAATACAAATTAATCTAGAAGCGTGTTAACAAAGAGAATGGCGACAAAAATTCTAACGAGCGTTCACAGATCTCAAATTGTACTATATCAGATGACAAATCATGACTTGCCATATATTAATAGCTTGTGTATTCTATTCTACTTGCTGTAAAAAATATGCCTGAAAGAATTCGAAACAAATGATGATCGAAAAGAGCTGGCAGTTAGTTATCGAGAATCTTTTCCCGCTATTGCTGTTTAGCAGAAAGGGTTACCTATGACTTGCATGTTGTACTCGTCTATGTGAGAAACACATAACACTGTAGCAACCACTTGTGCAATTAAAATCCACTAATAAAATAATTTTTTAACATCTCATTTTTTCGTCAAAAATAATCTTTATATGTCTCCAGAACAGTAAATCTATTAAAAATAACCAACTTAAAGAAAAACTTCAACTTTTTTTCAACAACATTTTTTTACTTTTCTTTTTTCTTAACTTTTTTTTAAGATCGCTTTTTTCATCAAGTCATCTATGTGTGTCTTCAGAGAAATAAATCTATGAAAAATAACCAATTTTCACACAAAAGATTTCCGATTTTCCAATAAAATTTTGAAGATTATTACATTAGTGGGAGAAATCGACCCATTCATTTTCAACCACTAATGTAAACTGTTTCTGCCTATCTTAAACTAAATAGACAAGCGAGCTGAAACCTGGTCAAAGCCATCTCTGCAGTTGTCGGATTCACCATCTTTTGCTCCTCATATATGCGTGCGATAGACTTAAGGCTTCGAAAGAGAGAGAGAGCGAAACATCGAATCAGGAGGACCAAACTAAGAATTCAAATGAAAAGTCATATTATGAATTATCTAGTACCGTCAGGTTAGTATGGGGCCTTGACAACTGCTTAATTTCAGTTATGAACCATATACGGCATGTCTCGAATTTAATCTGTCTACTATATGCAATACACAATTAGAATGCCTGGACTTGCCTAACACTGAAATGATTTAATCAAAGGGCCCAACATTTTGAACAACACACGAATAAACGTCACCGAATACTGATGTTGGTCAGGTTTTATACACTCGTGGATAAATCATGATATTTACGAAGGTATCCGATCACATCAACACACCGAAAGCGCACAACAAAACACAACTGATCTATTAACACTTTGATAAATGGTTGTAATTAGATCCTTAACTATCCGCTATTAGGTTTTTGTAATTGATGCGCTTCAAAACAATATTTCACTTTTAATGATGGCTGGAGTTCTGTAGATGAACTGTAATCGATGGCGGCCTGAGGTGAGCTAGCATACGCCAGAAACCATTGGCTTACTCTTTCTCTTTTAACTCATACTGATCTTTTATAGTAAGCCAATTAAATACAATACATACATAGACTATAGACGCACACGAAAGACTACAGCTTTAAGCCTAATAAAACGTTTAGCCAAATCTACTAAAATAAAGGTTATAAAATGTTTGTTGTTCTGAGATTTGATTAGGGCTGTTTAGTCTTGGAATATTCCGTAGTTACCCAGGGGGTACCAAAGTCTGATTTATGAGTAAATCTCCATCACAGCAACACGAGACTTTAAATTGATTACTTGCAATACACATGGCCTGTAAGTTAAAGAGTGATCGGACGTATTGCCTGGCATGTTAGATAGGAATATAAACTTTGTATCATATATTGAATTGAATAATTCAAATGTCCTGGAAAACAGAAAAATTCCTGGGAGGATCTCTGTATATCCCTGTATATGTAGACAAAGCAACCAAAGCTATAAATATAGATGAAGATTAAAAAACATAACTTATAATCCAATGTCTGTCAAGAGTTTATTAATGGAAAAAATCTTGTTTTGGAGTTCCTTAGATATATCATGTTACATGTCAGTGACCAATCAGATTTTTTGTTTTTTTACTTTTTTTTTTACTTTTTTTGTTCCGAATGTTTTCTAAGCATTGCTTTTTATTTATGCGTCTTCAGAACAATAAATCTATTATAAATAACCAGCTTTACACAAAGATATGTTACCAAACCTGAACCATGATGGTGTACAAAGCTCTAAGAGCGATATCTTTGGAGCACAGCAATACTGTGTTTATCTTGCACTGGAGGAAGATTATTATTTACCAAAGCAAAACAACTAACGTTTTATGATTGTGTTCGTGTCAATTATTGTTTGAGAGCACTGCCGTCATAATATAAGTGAAGTACCATTGAGCACGTCGTAAAAATAAATCAGTCTATAAAAGGATATTTTTTTTAGTACTGCTTGGCTGATTTATACCGGACAATGATTAAGTTAAGTAGTTAATTTGCGAGCTAATATGTATAAACGGACAAAACATTCGTTTCTCAATTTCCATGCATAACAGTATTTCTACATTTCAAAATAAAATGTAAAAAAAAAATATTTTAAAACCTTTTGTTGATTTATTGTTGAGTTGGTATTCCTTTGCCTCGGCGGAGTCTCAAAGTGATATTTCGGCACGCTCGCTAGGTAAGGCCCAAAGCGAGGAATTCGGCTGTGATGGACCAAAATACGTTTTGAATGGGTAATATGGTAGATATGGGATGGGGTGTCTGTCGAATTCTGTTATTTGTCAGACAAAGTATGTCCCGGTGATAATTCGGCAGGTTTCGCTGGAGGCAGGGTTCCTTAAGTTAAATCAGCCATGGTAACATGGGAACTTGGCCACAAAAACAGACCGTATAGTCGTTTACCCCAGAGTGACTTTGACCTCCGTCTAATTATCGCTTTAATGTCTTTCCTCAGACCTTTACGTAAACCAATCTATTTATTTGTCAGTTATAAGACCAGCACATTGTGTTATGGGAACTGGAGAAAATACAACTCCCGATCATCAGGTAGTTAGTTGTCTGTATAACAACCCACTTCCGCGTGTCTCAAACACGTGACCTCTGAGGCTCTTCTCCGGACGAAAGTTACACAATGTTTTAAATCACTAAATGCAAAGAAAACATAGCATTAACGAATTGATAATATATCATCTCAATTTATAGTGAACTCCGCAATGGTTTTTTGTCGCTATGTGGCTTGCTTAAAGACTTGAGGGCTGTCTTTTTAATTGATTGAGTGCCTTACTATATGGTGGCAGATGATGTAGGACTACTAGTGCAACTTGTTCATGTAATGATATATTCCAACTTCCGTGTAATATCAACTTTTTGTTTATTATCGTGGGGTTTTACGAAAAAAAAAAGAGTATTTTCTGACCGGTAACTTACCAGCATACTTATGCGGATGCGTGCTCGAAGGAAGCTTCATGTTGCCCTGGTGCCCTCGGAGCTAAAGGGGACAGGATCTGTTTTGAGGGTCTGTATTTTGCCCTGTCGCTGTCTTGTACTTGTCCTGTCTTGTCTTGGTTTCTTGCCATTGGTATCGAGGGCGGTTTCCCTCACAGATCGGGCTAGCACGTCGTCATATTAGTGAAATACCCTTGCGTACGACGTTAAACCCCAATCAAATAAACAAACAAACCCCAGCATACTTATGAGTTTTTCCATTAATACTACATCATAGTAGTTCCATAACTGAGTCAAACCAGAAAAAAATGAATATAATAATGATAGAATACATCTACAGAAGATCTTGCATAGCGCAATAAGAATTTAAGGCCAAAATACCCCTAACAAATATAATTCCTGTCGCATCTTTGCTCGACATGCAATGCACCGAAGGATGCCTGTCACAATGGTTTACCAAACATATACTTCAGAAGCGGGCTATTGGTCTTTTAGCATTATCTTGTAGAATAGTTTGGACTCCAGATCGCTTTGATTAGAGCTCTCCTGCATGGTCTGTTCAGTTCCAAGGAGATTTTCTTTCGTTGTTATTCTAAAGGAGAAATAACAAAGCTAGGGCCTCACGATCAAATCTTTTTATCCCGCAGACAATTCACCCAATCCAAAAACACCTTTAGGGATTTAACAGATCAATGATAGCCAATCTTGGTGTGTGCCGAACCGTTTTCAAGTGAGTCTCAATGTGTCATCCAACTGGAAAATCTCCAGTGTCAATTTTCTCGATTAAATTCCCAAAATACTTCCTTCTGTAGGGGCATGCGAACTTAAATAAAGGATGTAGTAGACCCACAGGTGGGAACCAGTCTGTAGCTCTGCTAATTAAAGCGGGTTATGCTATTCTATGGGAGTACTTTGAAAAACCGAAAGGGCGCTCTAGTAATAGAAGCTGTAACAGTTTTGTTCAATAAACGTTATGATTTTCAAATATTTGTCCTTTGATTTCTGTGTTTGTTTATATGAATACGGTTTAATGTCACACTTGACGGAATTTCACTCACATGATGACGGATTGTCCACTTCTTAATAGGCCTTTAATATATAAATACAGATAAAACATGGGGTTAATCGCTCCTGCGATTACGGGAGTCATTTCGTGTGAGAAGGAGGTTCTTTTATGCATGTAAATAAAACTCACAATAAATAACCTATCCAATTTATTAGATCAAAATGGTCTGAACATGGAAACAGTAAGAACAAACAATAAATACGGTCAATTTGTGTTTCTCGGACAGATTTATGGACCTTGATGCAGGGATACGGTAAGCGACATTCAAGTATCCATGATCGAGCAGAATTGTTAACAACGCCGAATTTGCTGGTTGAAAATGACGGTTTGTATGTTAGGGGTTTTGCGTCGTAAAAAAAGGGGCCTTTTCTGTCGACTCATTTGGCGGCGCGTTAGCTCAAAAGCTGAAGGATATCCCATTCGGTGTCACTGGAAAAAACATATTAAAGCTTCGTGGTTTTGAAAATGAGTAGAATCGAATGATGAACATCGTAATACACGGAGATAGCAAAACCTCTAAATATAGGACGAACTGTCTAATGATACACGAAGCTGTCTATTAAAGGGGTATATATATACAAAAACTGCACATTGATCATATTATATGCACGAAAATCGGATTTGTGTCCTTTTTAAAGACATCAGTTGCCTCGTATGTCAACAGTCAAATCAAGACACCTGGACATTTTTAGACGGGCTATTCAGCACTCTATCATGTCTCAGGCGTAATTTAATTTGAAGCAGGCTATTCCTTGACTAGACTAAAACCCCTTAAGCTGGGCGTTTTGATTTAATACACAGACAAACAATAAGGTATAAATGCTCTTAGGGTTTCACCATAGATAAACTGATTTTGGTATATATGTCTAAACCAGTATTTTTTATATATTTGTTTGTTTGATTGGGGTTTAAAGCAGTACTTAGGTTATTTCACTCACACGACGGCATGCCTGTCCAATGGGTGAAGGAAACCACTCCCGACACCACTGGCAACAAACAAAAACATCACAGGCCAATACAGGCCACTCACAGGATAATCCATATCGGCTTTCCGATCCTCTATAGCTCTGCAAGCAGGAGGGCAACTGGAAGATGCATCCAACTCCCGCATTGTTTCTATGTCAGTCATTATTGATACCATATCGGATTTCGTCAGTGACATAATAACGTATGCTATACAGAAACAGGATCCAGCTCAATGTCAACCTCGTGAAACTTCATATTCCCAATGTTGTTATGCAAGTAAACAAAACAGGTCAAACACACACATGCACTAAAAATAAATTACACACCCCGTTTAACATCACGCTCTGCAGTCACAATAAAATACATTCATAAACCCGTGGGGTAATATGTTTAAGTTAAGTGACGAACGCTTAAATCGGGCATTCCTCCGGAAAACCCGGAAATTATTGATAAAACTTGTTTGTCAAATTTCAGCAAAACGCCTTTAGAAACTGAGGATAACCGATAAACCGCTGCTCCCATAGGTAGACACGTGAGCGGGATAAAATCATAGTCCTGGTGCTAGCAGAGCTGACATGCAACACGATTTGCTTGTTTGATTAGGGTTTAACGTCGTACTCAACGGTATTTCAATTATATGAGGACGGATTGTCAACTTTACACTGCTCTTTGCTTAATTACCGGGGAAATGGGGAGGAAACGTCGTAACCCGCCGCCCCCCCCCCCCCCTATTGCCGGAGCAATATCATGTGACTCCCTCATATACCTGAGGACCGACAGACGGACAGTGACTCGATTCTGTGGACGGTAAATCGAAGCAGGATTAGTAAGCGCCTTCGCTAACCACTAAAGGCCAGGACAACACGAAGCTGTTATCCTGGGAATTTAGGTTTTGGATACTAATGGTTAAGTTTGCAGGTGTGTGAACGGCTTACGTTGTTCATATGGTTTCCGATTTGCTTAGGTAAAACCTATACAAGACGTAACTACACTGTACATTATACCTTATATTCCTCACAGGTTTGATTGATTGCTGTTTTACGCCGTGCTTGTGGGTATTTTACTTATATGATGGCTGTGTATTCCAACACCAATTCACACTAGCACAACCAAGACATGAATCGGTTCCATAATTTTAGAAAGTTAATTTTCCTCCAGTGCTAACGCTAAGTAAAGATAGCATTGTTTCTCTTCAAACAAACTGCCCTCAGACAGAGGGCTCCTCACAGGTTGGAAGAAGGTATATTCTGTGTATGTCGACTATGAAATAAAATGGGTTGATGGCCAGTCAACCAATCGGACGAAGTTAAAAATAAAAAAACACAGAAAACGCGAAAACTCAATTATGTCCTAAAAAGCGAAAAAATACGCCATAGCATATTCTGTTTTAAAGGAAAAGGATATTTAATTAATGTTACACACAACCATTACCTTCAATGTAACATTTGTTCGTATGACATCTGTTTGCTTACACAAAACCAATAGACATCTCGCGGGAAATCATACAGAAGTGATTTTTAAAGAGCTGCGAAATAACACAGAAAATGGACATGTTAGCGTTAAGCAACATGTTGACAAATACACGAGGTAGTTAAATAAATTGAGTTGGCAGTATGGTTGAAAAAGAAGCAAAATGTAAAAGAAAAGAAAGAAGATAAAATAGAAAACAGACGAACAAAACCATAGAAAGAAAAAAACATTTAATAACTATTTGCTTTATTGATGCTCGACATCACATAAATCCAGGTCAATATACTGTCAGGACGGTGATATTTCCTTTTGATGGACGTCACTGGTTTGTTTGTTTGTTTAAATGTGATTCAAACGTGATACTCTGAGTATTTCATGTATATGGTGGCCAAATTATTCTGAAAAATCGCGATAACACATGAAAATTTAGGACAAATAAGGAAAAGTAACTATACCCCATCCCCTGCCCTTTGCAGACGATTGGGATGGAAATAAAATGCAACAGAAAGCCTATCTGCTTGCTTTGTTTTTGTTTTGCGTCTTGTGATGGATTGTTTACAGTCATGCTCGTTGAGGCTGCCTTTACCCATTGTTCTTGCACGCAGTACCGCGTTAAATACCAATCAAACGAAGAAATAAACCCATACTCTCAGCCCGTCTAGCCACTACAATATCTGATCTACGTGCCAGCATACTGGGAGAAGGAGACCACACTTTATGGCACCAACAACAAGCAATGGTGAAGCACAAAACAGACACAAGGCGGGAAACATGGCTTAGGGGATTGAATGATGCTCATCAACATTACAAACACTCAGATGGAACTAGAACTGTGGAAAATCTAGAACCACAAAAACAAGAATGCGATTGAGATACGTCTGGAAATGGTGGAAGCGAGAGGAAGAAGAGAATATACTAGATCAATAAAATAATGTATTGAGGTAGATTACAAAGTTAAGAACGACTGAAAACACCACGAAATCAATAATGTATAACCGTTGGGATCTCATAAAACACATCATAGATCGATTCAGATAGTTATTCAAGCCATACGAAATCGAAACGCTCGAAAGTAAATCAATTTTAACATTGAATCTTTTTCGATTAATGTTTAACTCAATCAACAAAACGAAAAGTGACATAATCATTTCAGTTAATGTTCAATTATTTTATAAAAATAGGAACATTAGAAAACTTAAAACGACAAGATCGCATACAGTAACGTTTTATCAAGACCGTCTGAGTATTCCTGTTCCTTTGTAAATTAAAAGGGTAACGCTGGTGTTAACATAGAGAACGAGAGAACAGCTTGACCAAAGCGTTTGATATTTCTGATGGGTCCAATCCTGCACATTTATTTACAAATATATTGTATTGAGCATAATTCTTATTTGGAACGTCGTTGATTTCCAATGTTAAAAACATAGAATAGTAATAATTGACGACAGTTGCACTCATTAAATCTTTAAGTTTGATTACTCCGGGACTTGTTCTTCCTGGCTTAATATTAACTATGTACCTTTACTATCATGGTTACATAGATTGAATTTTTGTTCAATACCCTTATTCTCTTTGTCTTACTGGGCTATTTAATTTTTTTCTATACTTTCGATATAAATCGGTGTTAAAATGGTAAACTTTATTGTCATCAATGCGAAATGGCATTTAACTGATTCAG
>JARFOD010139036.1:0-13238 GCA_031763545.1 Mopalia muscosa
CTATTGTGGTGTACCTGGTGACGGTAGGTAGATCCATTGTGGTGGACCTGGTGACGGTCGGGAGATCTATTGTTGTGTACCTGGTGACAGTCGGTAGATATATTGTGGTGTACCTGGTGACGGTCGGTAGATCTATTGTGGTGTACCTGGTGACGGTCGGTAGATTTATTGTGGTGTACCTGGTGACGGTCGGTAGATGTATTGTGGGTACCTGGTGATGGTCGGTAGATCTATTGTTGTGTGCCTGGTGACGGTCGGTAGATTTATTGTGGTGTACCTAGGGACGGTCGGTAGATTTATTGTGGTGTACCTGGTGATGGTCGGTAGATGTATTGTGGTGTACCTGGTGACGGTCGGTAGATGTATTGTGGTGTACCTGGTGACGGTCGGTAGATCTATTGTGGTGTACCTGGTGACGGTTGGTAGATGTATTGTGGTGTACCTGGTGACGGTCGGTAGATCTATTGTGGTGTACCTGGTGACGGTCGGTAGATGTATTGTGGTGTACCTGGTGATGGTCGGTAGATTTATTCTGGTGTACCTGGTGACGGTCGGTAGATGTATAATTGTTGTGTACCTGGTGACGGTCAGTATATGTATTGTGGTGTACCTGGTGATGGTCGGTAGATATATTGTGGTGTACCTGGTGATGGTCGGTAGATGTATTGTGGTGTACCTGGTGACAGTCGGTAGATCTATTGTGGTGTACCTGGTGACAGTCGGTAGATCTATTGTGGTGTACCTGGTGACAGTCGATAGATTTATTGTGGTGTACCTGGTGACGGTCGGTAGATCTATTGTCGGTGGTGTACCTGGTGATGGTAGATAGATCTATTGTTGTGTACCTGGTGACGGTCGGTAGATTTATTTTGGTGTGCCTGGTGACAGTCGGTAGATTTATTGTGGTGTACCTGGTGACGGTCAGGAGATGTATTGTGGTGTACCTGGTGACGGTCGGTAGATGTATTGCGGTTTACCTGGTGACGGTCGGTAGATGTATTGTGGTGTACCTGATGACGGTGGGTAGATCTATTGTGGTGTACCTGGTGACGGTCGGTATATGTATTGTGGTCTACCTAGTGACAGTCGTTAGATGTATTGGTTCGAGCGATAGTCCTGTCTTGTTTTCGTTTCAAATGATGTCGAAGGGGGTTTCCCTCTGCCGTCATAACTTTCTATGTATAGCATAAATCCAAATAAAATAATACAGTTCCAGATGTTTCTGTGCATCAAGTTCTGGGGCCAGTTGCTCGAAAGACGATAGCCGCTAACAGGAGATAAAATCGCTTATACCGGATTACAGATAGACCTTCAACAGGGCGCGACGTCATCTAAGAGCGGATTACATTAATAGCGCTTGGAGCAACTGGCCCCTATAGAAAAGTATAACCAATCTATGTGAAAGAATGGTAGGTCTCCGGACAACATGGGTAGTATGGGAAATTTCTGTAATTAAAAAATATCTTGAGTGCACCAGAAACGTTCAAGATCGCGAAATCTGGAGTGCACCAGAAACTTTCAAGATCGCGAAATCTGGAGTGCACCAGAAACTTTCAAGATCGCCAAATCTGGAGTGCACCAGAAACTTTCAAGATCGCCAAATCTGGAGTGCACCAGAAACTTTCAAGATCGCGAAATCTGGAGTGCACCAGAAACGTTAAAGATAGCGATATCTGGAGTGCACCAGAAACGGTCCCCCTAAACTAGATCTTGTAAATTAATTTATTTTTTAAAAAATCATTACATTGTATTGAAGCTCGTGGCTTAATGAAAAAAGTAGGGCTAATTGATAGAAATATTCATTCACTGACAATCAGTACATTATTAGGTGGAGCATGGATTTACATGGATTTTTTGTTTTTCTTCAGTTTTTAATTATTACAGCTCAGGAGAGACTTCTTACTTTTTCTCTTTCTTTACTTGTGCAATAACGTTGCAACAACAACACCATATTTTAGGTGACTGTCACGTTAATATTTCTTGAATCCGCAACAACAAAAAAAACAATTAAATAATTTGAAAAATATAAATACCTGCGCCTCCTAAGTCGGTCATAAAACAGTTAAAATAACATCAGCTGTTTCCAAGAAAGTAAAGGATATGATTATATACCCAGTGCTTCTGTGTTTATTTCTAGGAAACGCAGCCTTAAACGTACATGTAGGCCTAACTATTAGGTGGCGTCGTTCCGGGTTACTGGTTATATACGTACTGTTTTGGGATTTTATTGAAAAATTAAAACGCCTCCACAGAAGTGACGATGTCTCAAATGTGGCCGAAGACATGTAATGAGTTTTCAACATTCACTCTTTTTAATCCTGATTGCAGAAGTTGGTTCACAAAATTCAAATTTTTTTAAACTTTGCCCTTTGATGTTAAGTTTACCTAAGATAAGCCAGTTCAATTTACTTACTGACCTTTTGAAAATGTCGTCTCCATACTCGCCAAACTATTACAAGAAGAATAATACTATGGAAATGTCGTTTTGTGTGTCACCTCTGTTGGGATTCGCACGGACTTAGGTAATGAGAGGTGAAACTGATTTGGAACATAATTCTCTTATCAAGTGGTTTCAGTTGATAAAGATTTTAATTGTATTCATATCGTTGAATTAATGAATGTAAACTGCGTCAGAACTGTTCAAATATTAACAAGGCAGATGACACTGGCAAAGTTTAATCGGAAGAAGCTTTCGCTACTATAGATTATTGGATTCACAATTATTTAGGTAAGCTTTCATTGGCTAATTTATCCAATGTTCTTATACTGGAAAACGTCAATACATTATACATACAGAGAAAATAAATTTCGTTTCCATGAAAAAACGAGGGGATAAAACTTAGGAAGTCTAAACCTGGGTCTTATTAAAACAAAATTTCAAAATTCGAAAGTTCATAACTCAACAATTGATCGACCGGCTAAACAAAATACTGTTGTTGTAGAATTATATCGCCCCAAAAATGGCAGGATAGAGAATCTCTTAAAAAAAGTTAACCTCATTCCACATTTAACATAGAGGAAAAACGAAAAACTATCGATTTAATCCGAAAGAAATAAGTGGAAGATTATCAAAATAGGACTGTTTTCACACCTTTTACTCAGTCAGTTCAAATTGTATCTGAATGGTAAAAAGTATCTTTTTAGCTTGTGTTAGTCACTTTCTTTACACGATATCTAAAATCAAACCTTATCACCACTATTGTATCATAGAACAAACGTTTTGCATGTGATTTTACCCTTTTGCCTCTATCTCATTCTGGTATGTAACCATAAGGCAATCATTGTCTGTCGGTAACTGTTTATTACCAGCATGCAATCATTAAACCTGGGGCACCGTATATTACCACCAGGTAATCATTTTCCGTCTGGTACCAAATATTACCATCAGGTTATCATTGTCCGTCAGGTGTCGTATATTACCACCGGGCAATCAATGTCTGTCGGGTACGGTATATTACCACCCGGTAATCATTGTCCGTTGGGTACCGTATATAACCAACAGGTAATCATGGTCTGTCGATTACCATATATTACAATCAGGTAATCATGGCTTCTCTGTCAGCATTTATTACCATCGGGTAAGCATGGCCTGTCGGTTACCATATATTACCATCGGGTAATAATTTTTCGCGGGTACCATATATTGCCACCAGGTAATAATTGTCCATCGGGTACATTACCATCAAGTAATCACATTCCGTCGGGTACGGTAAATTACCACCCGGTAATCATTGTCAGTGTGGTACCGTATATTGCCACCAGGTAATAATTGTCCATTTGATACCATATATTACCATCAGATATCATTGGCCGTCCGGTACCATGCATTACTATCAGGTAATCATTGTCCGTTGGTTACCGTATATTACCACCCGGGAATCATTGTCCCTCGGGCACCGTATATTACCCTCAGGTAATCATTGTCTGTCGGGTACCGTATATAACCGCCAGGTAATCATGGCCTGTCGGTTACTATATATTACCATCAAGTAATAATTGTCCGCGAGTAGCGTATATTGGCACCAGGTAATAATTGTCCATCGGGTACCATGTATTACCATCAGATAATCATTGTTCGTTGGGTACCATATATTACCATCAGGTAATCATTGTCCGTTGGTTACCGTATATTGCCACCAGGTAATCGTTGTCTGTCGGGTACCATATATTACCATCAGATAATCATTGTCCGTTGAGTACCGTATATTACCATCAGGTAATCATTGTCCCTGTGGTAACGTTTATTAACATCAGGTAATCATTGTCCATCTGGTACCACATATTACCATCAGGTAATCATTGTCTGTATGGTACCGTATATTACCATCAGGTAATCATTGTCCGTGGGGTACCGTATATTATCATCAGTTACTCATTGTCCGTCGGGTACCATATATTACCATCAGGTAATCATCGTCTGTCTGGTACCTTATATTACCATCAGGTAATCATTGTCCGTTGAGTACCGTATATTACTATCAGGTAATCATTGTCCATCGGGTACCGTATATTACCATCAGGTAATCATTGTCCATCGGGAACCGTATATTGCCATCAGGTAATCATTGTCCGTCGGGTACCGTGCATTACCATCATATATTTAGGAGTTCCAGCATTAAGTCGGAGACCCTTTATTGATGTTAATTTTTTTGTCACTGTTCTAATTTTTTTCAACTTTTTCTCAGTGATCTCTGTTTAGTCAAATGCATCTGCAGTTCGTGTCGCCAAACTTTCTACAAAGATATCAACGCGTCTCTTCTAGTACATAAATATTTTAAGAATAAAAGTTAAAAATACGCAAACCGGATATGTTTATTGACATATCTCACTACAAATTCGGAAGAGTAATGTTGACCATGGGTTTCTTCGTTGACAGCTCGTCTGTGTGACCCCTCTTGCTCGACCAAAGCAACATTGTAGTTGGATTAAGGAGAGAGACCCTTTGGCTGATAGATTGAAAACAATTTTATACAAAGTACTATGTGAATATCGCATATAGCCATGTCTGTGTTTTTAAAATTCAAGTCGTATCTCCGGACATAGACACCGTTGGATTGGGTTTCATGTCCATGGAGTTATCTCCCCTCATACCTTATTTGGACATTGAACCAGTTAATCCTGCCGAAACGTCAATGATAACAGGGGATTCAAAGACAAGAGTAGACACTGCAAAACGCAGGAGAACGCAATTCTTCTCTGGAAACCTTCACGCCTGATAAACGTTATGGAGAAGGTAAGACGTTTCTTAAGGCTACATAGAGCGCCAGTATGGTCAAATATGCAGCCTAATACATGTTTTCCTGAATCCAAACCTATAAATCTCGACCATTGGGTCCTGACACGTAGGTGTTGTGTTCAAAATTTTGAAATCCCTCACTGTATGCCGAATTATTCGAGTAATAGTATATGTCATGTACCAGTTTATATTACCCTAGCGGAAACAAGAACCCTGATCTAATGACAAGTGTACAAAAGATAACTGACGTCATTCCTGAGCTCGCCGAAGCGCATTTTAGGCTTTTCATACCAGCAAGAGATTTCCCTCTCGTGTGAGAAACCCAGGTGAAACACAACAGCATAATTTATATAGTTCAATGTACAAGTGAATTGTCTTCATAGCTCACTACTTTCCTACTGTTCCTCTTGTAATATTAAAGCCTTTAGTGGCAATTTTCTTACGAACACTCCAAATGTGGCGCCTACCGGTGTACATCCCAATGGCAGTAAATCAATATGGTATGTATTGGCTATGTTCACAAAGCCAGCCACAACTGTGCAACGAGGGTTTTAGTTTTGACTGACAGAGCCAAAACCTTTATGTTGATATTATCTGTATTTTTCTGAACGTGGTGAGCATGCTGGAAGGTGTGTATTAGTTATACTTCCAACTTGAGTTTGCCATGGCCTTCATCGTCAATACTGAATTGCGAAATCAATGTTGACATATGACGGCATTTACTTTTATAAAATCTAGGTTAAAGTTACTCAAATGTTTATCTATTATATCTTCAATCCGCATTCTTAGGTCTCCAGCTATAGGTTGATTCACTATAGATTAAATATAACCTAAACGACTCACGAGAAGGACAATACCACATTATCTCGTTTTTCGGTGGTTCATTCGAGAAGACATGGCCATCTCTTGTAGTTTGTTTCTGTGAGTTTGAGTTTAAAGAGCATCTTAATATTATTTCGTCTACTTGAGGACACATTTTATATTACTACCATTGATTGATTTTTTTAAACTGCACTTCTATAGTAAGTCAAAGCCTCGGTTGCAATGATTATTTTCTCCATATTTTACATTAATTTTGGCCTAATCAGGAATTACAGCGAATGTTGAAGAATCGCATATACTTATTATTTGGCATCTCTTCTCAATGCGTTTGTTACTTATGCTCCATTCTATTTATTTCTTTTTTAGACCAAACTAAGAAGATTGAAACAAAAAGGAACATGGGTAATGTAAACGATTCCCAGGACAGTGACACAGACAACACGGAGGTTCCTTCCGAGAATTCTCTTAATGATATGATAGGAAACCCGAAATATGGCAACAAAGGTAACAAAGTGTAGTAACAACACCGAACAAAGATGATGAATTCATTTAGATTTAAAAACATGATGTTACAATGTTCCAATAATCAGTCTAGTATAAAACTCAAGTAGTGTAATTCCGAGCGCTGTTCGTTGTGTTCGGAATTACGCTCGATGTGTATTGTGACTCACATTTCGGTTTATTGACAAAACCTTAACTATAGACATAGGTATATATATATATATATATATACAAATAGGCAAAGATATGAGGCAGTTAAACTTTAAAATAAACATAACATCTGAAGTCATTTGCATGAAGTTTGAAGAACTATCTTAAAATAACATAATATCTTTGTATCAGTAACGATCCTAACACACTACTTGTACCTCACACTGACCTAAATATAATCATATGTGATAACATAAGTAGCTTTTATGGCATGATTTTAGGATTTAGGAAACACATATGATAATAAAATAGTCTTGTCTTCACCCCTTTGTATATATATACCTATGTCTGTAGTTAAAATTACTCCTGATGATGGTTTGATCAACAAACCAGACGTTGTGTCAAAATGAATTCATTATTTTTAATCAGAGTTGTTACTATATACTTTACTATGTTAAAGTTCTCAGTGGTAGTAAAAAAAAGGTAGCAAAGGTTTGTTTATCTGACAAACGTAAAATACCTATAAAGTGTTACGTAATGACTTCAGGTGCAATTCCTTTCTTAAACACCGGACATGACTAATTTCCAATGAGGCGACAGGTAAAAGTCGCCCTGTGTTATATTGCAAGATATAATGTTCGCAGTAATATATATGCGGATACGAGAAAAGGCATGAAGATCAGATCATATACATAAATCAGTAGACCGGTGAACTCGGCAGGCAGGCCTATACAAGGCTTACATCCCCAGTCCCAGGATTTACATCACAGTTATTATTCGAGCAGTATAGCTTGAAATTCATAAATCTCTGCAATCCACTCATCTATATATGAAGTGGATTTTTTTAGAAAAGCTTCTGACGAATACTTCCTGTTTCGGAGCTCTACCGGAGTGGGCCTACAAAGCAGGACCCCTTTACCATGGAGTTTAGGTTATGTCGGGAAGTCGTTATAATTAGAACAGAGGATATAGGACATAAGAAATAGAAGGACTGCAATATTGAATATCTAATGCAACATATAATTGACTCACCATATTTTAGTTGAGAAAATGAGCAAAAATGTAATTGTAAAGGATCTAAGTTTAATTGCATTGAAATATTTATTCGCTAAAAAAATCACGGTATGCATTATATTCATACATATCGGCCCTGCGTTATATCCAGAGTTCGAATCGCGGAGGAGGCAAGTAAATTGGCTTCTCAATAACAAAAATATTTAAAATATACCTTAGTTTAAATCCCGAAAGATGCAACCAAATAGTCTTCCTTGTATTGCCGTAATTGTGCGAGGTTCTTTCTTGGGTTATCTTTTCCCCAATTCAAGAGAGAAATATTTATGCTTTTCAAACTTCACTGTGATATACTATGTTAATGATTTATATTAATAATAAACTCAAAAGCATGGCAATTTATAAGATCACATATATAAACCTAACAATGTCAGAACGAGATTGTCACCTACATTTAGGATTTCTACTCTGGACATAATGAAACCATGATCTATCACTGTTGTTTGTGTTAAAATGAGGTCAGATTTGGCAACTCTACGGATAAATTTTTTTTATATGTATATGTTATAAGTCAGATTGTTATAATGTCTTTCTCTCCATCTAATCACTGGAGGAAGTGTTTTATGCTTGGTCACTCACATACCTGGGATGAGGTTTTTTTGCGTGCGCAACTCAATGTTGACGAGCTAAAAGACAAATGCGACGTTTGTTGCTGTTGACCTGTTGTATAAAAACTGTCCAATGAATTCAACTGACTTTCATCAATGTTTAGGCTGCAGTGAAATATAACTTTGATGTGTGGCAAAAATCCTGACGTTTACTGGTATATAACTCATAATATCGTTTAACTTTTTGGGTCTTTGTGGTTTTAAGCAGCAGTTACCTTGGAAGAGATAACTACTTTACTCCATTATACTGCACATAAAAAACCTTAATAAAATTTCAAAAAGGCTGACAAATGTCACAAGTTGACTCTCAGCAGACTAATCCTGCACAAGCAGGAGTAAATCACAGGGTGAAAGTCTTGTATGTGATTTACGGGGCCTTTGTCGACACAATCCACAGTACCCCAGCTGTGCATGACTGAATTAGTCTAAGTACCTGGAATGCCACCAAAAAGGGTTATTATATATGGGTCCTTTTCATGTTGTTGTCAAGCAATAAAGTCTAATCGCTACGTATCTCCATCATGTCATCATTGCGTCGCCCGTTGAACTATAATTTGGTTTTACCATTTCAGAGAGCTGTGCTACTCAACTGTTGCTGGCAGCTTGTCAGCGGGCATCAAAGAACTACATCCGCACTTCTCCACTTCTTCAGTTACAGGCGCTAATGATGGATAATAATGTTAAGGGAATAACGGTCATCGGTAACACAGGAGATGGCAAAACAGTCGCTGCTAAAGTTGTAGCCTGGGAGCTGTTCTCACGCCAAGGTTATGTTCCTGTGGAAGTTCGATCCGTCCAAGAGATCATTGACGCTTACCAAGAAGATGGAAAGTTATTATTTTTAGTGGATGATCCTTTTGGGGCCTACCGCACATACAACGATTTTGTGAGAGACTGGGTAGTAAAAATGGGAGTGCTTGACAAATACTTCATTGCCGGAAACATAAAAATTCTCGTAACGATGCGCACATACATTTGGGAAGAGTGTAAGCTGGATCTCAAACAAATCCCCCCGTTCAACGTTGTATTGACCATGTGCTCTTCACGTCTAACCGTCAATGATAGAAAAAATATTCTGAAATATCATTTAGAGTCCAAGCACATCAATACCACCGAGTGGGATTGGAAATGGAAGATAGATAGAATTGGGAGAACAGGTTCGTCAATAGGATTTCCTCTGTGCTGTCATATGGTCACCGAACATAAGAACCTCCTTGAAGACCCTCTGTTCTTCCTGGAGAATCCGTGTGATTTCATACAGGAGGAACTACGCCGGATGGCCGCTACAAGACCCGAAATGTTTTCAGCTCTCGCTCTGGTCATGATGAATGAAGGGGTCTTTGCTTTCAACGATTTTGATCCGACGAAAGAAGTTTCATCTAAACTGACCTATCAGCTTCACGATGTGCTTATGGTATGTGAGGCCACATTCACCTCTATGGGCCACACCATGATGCGTATTCGAAACACGCTAGAATCTCTTAGGGGAACATTTCTACAAACTACAGTGAAGGAGTACGCATTCACGCATGGAAGTGTTTCAGAAGCTGTGGCTTTAGAATTTGGGAAGAAAAGTCCACAATTACTGTTTAAACATGCCAGCCCTCAGCTTGTTATAAAATCCGTTACGACACATCCTGCTATGTGTCAATATGTCTGCAAAGTCCAAATTAATCGGGAACTGTATCCCAATCTGGCCACTTTGGTGACATGGGAATTGGCCAGTGGGCACACAGAGCTTGCTTTATCAAATCCATCCTGGTGGGACCCGGAGTTCCAGGAAGTCTGGGAACAGTGTATTGTCTCAGAAAAACATAGCAACTGTGTTGAGATGCTTTCGGGAGGTCTATGGCAGCGAACTATACTCCACAGTGCTTCCAAGAAAGGACTTATTCGACTGTTGAAATTTTTCAATGCTTACAGCAACATTGATATTAAAACACAGGTAGACGAAAATGGAGTTACACTCTTACATTGTGCAGCAAGTGGGGGCCAAATCAATGTTGTTGATTTCCTGTTGAAATTAGGGATGGACCCTAATGTACAAGACAATTGTGGGTGGACGCCACTCTATACATCTGCCCTATGTGGACGGACAGCTGTAGCCAAATCGTTGTTACTGGCTGGTGCTGATCCAAACGTGTGTACTATTTATGGAAGCTCGCCTATATTCGTCGCTGCTCTTTGTGGACACTGGCAAATTTTACCTATATTACGATCGTGGGGTGCAATTCCACTGAGGAGTGGTCAGTCTGCTTTGCTTGTGGACCCTGGATTACTGTCCATCCTGATTGACAAGGATGACTCTCATGTGGCGGCTTTATTACGAGCCGTCCGAGCTGGGCAAGTCACCGAGGTCATGTCTTTACTAGACTGTGGCATTGGGGTTAACGAGACAAACGCGTGCGGCTGGACTTCTCTTTATTTGTCCTCTGTATGTGGGCGCGAGGATATTGCCTCTCTGTTGCTGCACAGGGGAGCTAAACCACAACAACCAACCAACTATGGTGTCACTCCAGCCTATGTGGCAAAGCTTTGTGGACATTTAAGTATCGTTAAACTAATTGATTCTTTTGAAAGTGGACTGATTGCTGCCCAATAATATGCTTACATGTCACTGATTTGGTGTTTACACTTATTAATGCTGTCAAGTGATGGTCAATGATTTTAAAGTTTTTACTGAAAGATATATGCTATGTCATCAAACTGGTCATTAATGTCCACGGGTTCCTATACGATGTTGTGGTCAATTCGCGTAGATACATATATAGCCATTGGTGCCCAATAGGTGATGTCCATTTGACCTAGGTTCGTGCATAGGTTGATGGAAACTTAACGTACCAGTACCAATCATGACTTGTAATTATGTGGTAAGCATGCAGCTTTTTAACGTAGACTGCAAATTTGGCATAAAACCGCGCTACTGCCTTTGTCCGAGGTAATAACGTGACTGAGATAAGATCTATGCCACAACTAAAGTACGGTAAAATCCGCCTGCTTAAAAACTTGTGATGTGGATCGAAATTAAAAAGTTCAGAATGTCGATTTAAGATTAAGTAAACTTTGAAAAAAAACATCATTACCTGTTGTCTCGATCTATATAGTTATATTTGGCGGATGTCGATCGCACAATTCATGGTAAGCTGCCAAATATGACTTTAAAAATGAAATAATGTGTTGTGTAAATAGTATTACCGTTAAAACATGAATACATTTCATTGAATTAGTATCACATTTATAATCAAGATAAAGTTCTTAGTCATGAAATGTGGAAAAAAACAATATACGCACAATATGCAGCCTATCTTCGAATACCTCAAAGTGCATACCATGCACGTTATATATTCAATGATACTCTTGGTGAAGTCATCATTGAAATCGGATCAGATCCTAACGTATCCTGAAAAACTTCTGTAGTCATATTCCATGCGATTTCATTGTTCCAACTGTATTATATTTTAGTCAGGTATTACTCATCTTCTCTGGCCAATAGTTTTATTCCGAGCTATGCAGCATAGCTCGGAATAAAACTCTTGGCTAGAGAAGACGTGTGAGGGCTTATCTCTGTCCTAGAAAATGAGTTTGATACAAATACATTATCCTTTGGAGCATGTTACTTCATTCAGTTTTACATTATCATTATTATTTATTGCCAGTCAACAGTTCATTTCATAATAATCTACTCGTGACAAGGTGAAAAATAACACGGTTGACCTTTCATCCTCTCAAAATGCACGCAAAGAAGCGGAGTGGATTGATATGCCACCCTATCCTCAACGAAAGTGGGGCCACCCAACTACTGTCAATAAGACATAGCCTTTCTCTGTATCCACCAAAAGGAAGTGAGATGTCAGCGCGATGTGGTATTGCACTAAGCCAACTTCTTAGTTTGGGCTGGAAATCTTGTCAACGATTTTGTACATTATTCAATATCAAGAATACATTATTCATTATCAAGACCAAAGTTGGAAATATGCACATGTATTTTTTTGCTGTTGAGTGGGAAGTTTTCCGAGAAAAGAATGTTTTGGTTCGTAAATTCCACTAAATGGATTTTATACTGTGTGCAAATGCAAATATAAAATGTAATGTATGTAAGAGGAAAACAATAGTTTAAATAAATATCTGTGTCATGTATTACCCAATCTCATTTAAATCGTGTTTAAATTGATGGCAATGTTACTCAAAATGTTTATCCCATTTTTTCCGTTTTGTTTTATTCTGGGTTTTGTTTCTTGTTGAAATATTATAAAGTCAAACATTCAGAAGTAGATAAACATGGATGCAATGATAACCGCTGAACATCGTGGATAACAGTGGGAAGTACATTTCACTGTGAACAGATGCCAAAACAAATCTGTTGGTGTCAAAACAATATTTGTGTATATTATATTTTGTTCAATATTGTGTATATATAATTTGTTCAATCTGTAGAGAATAAAGTTATCATAAACAGTTTATCCGCACCATTCCTTTATATGCCCGTTGACTACGACAGATAACACTTTACCAGCCTTATGATTGGTCGATGGTCTGTCTGGTGGGTAATCGTGTGCAGAATAATACTCTGACGATAATTCTTTTGGTGGACTATCTTGTGCCTGTGTAATGTCGATTATCTGTCTGATCTATTATCATATGCGAGTGCGATGAATTTGTCGGTAATTTTTTAACGGACAATCCTGTGATATTAATCTGCCGATTATATATTTCATGTACTATAAATTGTGATCAACTTTTCTGTAGTTTGTTTGATGGTCTATTCTGTGTCTTTACACTACTTTTTCGATAATCTTTTTGACGGACAATCCAGTGTACTCGTTATGATTTGTCGTTAAGGATACTCTCTG
>JARFOD010139047.1:0-13238 GCA_031763545.1 Mopalia muscosa
CCCTCTTAGACTCTTCTCTTCAAACTATCTTAACAGTGTGGGCGTCAAGATCCATTCATGGATCTCTTGTTTTGTTTGGCATTTCTAGTTGTAGTAAATAAATAAATAACATTTTTTAGTTAAAACTTTGTCCATCCGCGGCTTGTATTCGTCTCCACACTGGTTGTTTCCAAAAACAAGACTTCCTATAATAGGATAATATTTTGTCTAACAGTGTTGTAGGGGAAGGCCTCTGATGAAATGAACAGTATCTCACTACCGTACCCGGCGACGACCAAATCACGGATAAAAGTTCCTTAGTTCTAACGTTCGTACACTAAGGAATATAAACAAAGCTTGAAGTAAATCATTTGATAATAATTTTGCACGGGAAATCAAATATACCACTCTCGGTAAAAATTGATTTTCTATATGTTGGCGGTTAACCCCACAGCCCAATGGGCTAAATTTTTTTCTCTTGATTTCAGTGCTTTAATAATTAACATTTTGGCGTATTGACGATATGTTGGCTGCATAGGCACAACAGAAACAAGTCAACAAATGTCTGATAAAGACAGAGAAAAGAAAACACCCAAAAAGACAAGCGAAGCAGGGCAACAAACCATTGAAAAGGATTATAAACGCAGAGCATGGACACAGTTAGTAGATTACTCACAAGATAAAACCAGGTTGACTTGACTCATTCCTGTCATATGGTAATTGGTCCAGTCTAATTTGTATTACATTTGTATTTAATGTTAGTGGGATTCACACTATGTGACTAAGTGGGGATTTCTGATTTGGCTCATTAAACCGTTTGTTTTCCATGGAATTTAGAATTCCTTTCACGAGATTAGTCATTTATTTAACGGGAATAGTCTTAATTTTAAAACATTTGTTTGAAGAAAACTTTTTTTTGGGATTGGGTGGTTTTCTAGTATTTTTGAATAACGTTTTATCCAGGTAACCTGGCTGATAAGCTTCAGTAAAACTGTGGGAATTTGTATAGTGATTATAATAACATAATAAGAAAAACTATGGATTTTCACCTTCTGGATTTATTGTTAAGCAACGTTTAATTACAGGTACAAGCACCCTTTTTAAGCTTTGGCAACGCTGCTTGTACCTGCAATAAAACGTTGCGTATTTATAAATCCAGAAGGTGAAATTCCATAAATTCTTACTTATTATTTTATCATCACAGCTTCTAAATGCCTGTTTAACAAGTTATTTATATTGTGGTAACGAGGGGGTTTATATTATCACATAGTCTAAAGACACAGTTAACCGGTTTGTTTCTTATATCTATGTGTTCTTTTTGGACTGACCATACTTTTTCAGAAATGTCCAGATTTTTTTTGGACAAAACTTTCAAGTTAACATGGTCAAATCGAACAGGCATCAAAGTTTATTTATTTACTACAAACGGAAATACCGCTCAAACAAAAAGTTGTAGCTCTGAATCATTTCTTGTCGTATGTTATTGTTCAATTACATAATCAAAACTAATCGTAAATCACATGCCCTTTACGAAATTATCCCCTGGTTAATGAAGTCAAGTCTGTTTATTTTTCCGTTAAGTTGGAGGTTATTTCCAATCTAGTGGAAAACGACAAAACCGTTCAGCAGTATGTGTCATCACGATTCTTGTTTATAACATAATCGTCCGAGCCATGATATACTAATAACGACTATCATGGTTATCTGAATGCTACATTATAGACTCAGGATGATCAGACAATGTGTAGTTAGTTTAAAGCGGACAGTCAATTGACCTGAATCATATACACTCCTGAAATCGGATAAATTTGAAAACGTTAATCACAGGAAGCCGATACGTTTGTTATGCTTTGCATTGTTCTGTGTGTGTCCTGTGATGGTATTTTTTTGTTTTTTGTTTGCCAGTGATGTCGTGTTTGATTTTCTTAAACCAATGGTCTTGCATGCCATCATGTCAGTGAAATAATTGTATTAAGTGCGGCGTTAAAGCCCAATCAATCAAACAATCAAATCTATTAGGTGACGATGCATTTAACGAAATGCTTCAGCCGTTCTTTCCATCTGCGACGGATCAAGCAAATAAGAGAAAAAAACTTGGACGGTTAAAAGTGACACTGGTATGTGGAGGGTATTTGCAATTTGTGAGAAAAAAAAAGAAAAAAAAAAAATCATATTACACAAAAGTCGGAAATATATGTAAAGCCTATGACATTACTGAATTAGCGGAGCTTTACATATATAAGAATAAATTGAGTTTATGCGCATTGATTACATATAAGAGACGAAAGATATTGCGTAAAGTTCATTGACACATGCTGCCTGATGACAGATTTATTAGCCTGAATGCTTTCCTATCCTGTAACATTTTTATTGCCTATAAAACAACGCAGAGCTGATAAAACAATAAAAATCAATTTGATTTTCATTTAACAAACCTGATAACTAGGAATAAAATGATCGCAGTAAGAAAATTATTTTCGAGTATTATATTACAATATATTATAGATAATAATATTTCTGATAATATCACGATTTTTTTTAGATGTTTGTATCATCGGAGCTACCGTTTGGAGTAGTCTTAAACAAGGGACCCAAAAAACAACAATGTACAAAGGTACAAAGGCGAATCTCCGTATGATGGGAATATTTCGTAGGTTGGAGCCCTGTCCATCATATAAGGTTGACAATTCTATTTTCTGTCGGTGTATGACAAGAAGTTATTACAGGCAGATTCAATTATAATCTGAATGTTTTACAGAGAGTCTTTAAGCGCATAACGGGACACTCCGTCGTCAAATTGTCAGATACAAATTCTAAAAATCATCTCCATGGAACAGCAGAGCCAAAACAGAAGACCGTTTGGCTACTGCATAAGGATTTGCCGCCGTGTTAAGTTTGGCTGTAGTGAATATTTTGCAACAGTTTAAAACACTTGAATTGTAGTCTATATTTTATTGGATGCGCAATTTAAATTTAAGTTAATTTTGGCATATCCCCAATACTGTTGACCCTACTTAAACAAATATATATTAATATTATAACTTAAAACCAGTACATGACAAACGCCTATTGATCTATATACAATTAAAAAAATATTTGTGTAATATGGAAATTGCCAGTGCCAAATGAACTGATTGGCTTCCACTGTTAATTAAATCAATCCAGGTAATTCAGACTTGATTAGCAATGTTGAATTGTCAGGGGTAAAACAAGTCTGTCACATTGCTAACATCTGAACCGCAACAGAAAGACACTGTTAGCACAGCTTTCTTGAATACAGTCTTGCCTACAGATAAATAGCCAAATGTTCTATAGTTCTGTTCATTCTGTATCTTAACTAAATGAAGAGATATTAAAATTGCATTTTATGCTGATAGTAAAACGTGTTGTTAACCAATATCACAATGTCAGTCATATATAGCCCTCAGGCAGATATTCATACCTCGTGTGAGTGTTTTCGTCGAATTCAAAAAAAAAAAAAAAAAAAAAACCCAGAAAAAATAGCACACACATGAAGACCACAGGAGAAAAAAGACCTTAGTCACACAAAAGTGATTTGCAGAAAATCAAATTCTTAACTTTAAACGTCTGTAATTTTAATAGGGGTATATTATTTTCGTGCATTGCTATTTAAGGACTACGTTGGTTTTCGGAAATAACAGTATGCGTGAGGGAGGTTTATGCTCTAAGCTCATAGATAAATTCACATTTTGTTACGAGTGTCTTTTTTCCCCCTGTGGTCTTCACGTTGCAAAAATGATAATCTTAACTGTGTCATAATTAAATATTCACCTATTATACTTCGCTATAACGAGTTTTTTTTACACGAGAAAAACACGGTTTGCACACTCCCAAGATAAACAAATATGGCCGCGCCGTCCAATACACAGCTTGACTATAGGTAATACATTAATCGTGCGAAAAAATTGAATACGCCGATTCCAGCGTAAGTGTAAAATATCCACAACTTTCATATTCGTTGCCAGTGTTGTTAAGTGCTTTACTTCATATATATGATTGGCAAGCCGCCACGTGAGTGAAATAACTTCAAGTATGGAGTTAAATCAACACGTAGTAAACAAACATCTTAGACAAAGGCAGGCTTTTGCTTTTTTTAAAACTATTTTACTGATCTACGTTGATGGTAAAGCATGAAAAATATATTTTAAAAATGTTAAGCTTAATCAATATCGGCTGGCCAAGATCTTGGTCGGGATTTCTGACTAATTTGTTCACAAATATAATTTGGGAATAATCCGTTTTAAGCTCAGTACAGCTAAATTATACTTGTATCTATACTCTAGAGGGTACCAGTTTAATTTATTTGTTTGTTTGATTGGTGTTTGACGTCGTACTCAAGGGTATTTTACTTATATGACGACGGACAGTTTAATTTATGATGGAGTTCATGATGAACTCCAGTTTAATTTATGATGGAGTTCATGAGAACTGACTGTATTTTCACAGCCGAGGATAGAACGCATACTGCTTAATTTGTTGATGAAACTGAATATGGGACAGAAGTCTCGCCGAGAATCTCCGTGATTTGAAGTTTTGGGACCAGACTGGTTTTGAAGGCCTACAACTCTCTCCATTAAGATGATTTTGTAAACAAATAAAAACAAACAACTAGCTTGAACTTATACCTAACTCGATAAATAACATTGATTTATGCCACATTTGACATTTAAGCTAAGTTTCGTTTTGAAAATTCGTAAAGTAACTGGTGTGGAAGGTGTGCATAGCTGTAAGCAGGTCATTAAAATCTGTATTGTCATCGTAAAGAAATCAAGTCCAATGCTGTTGATGGAAGAATTCTGTACCTTTAATATTTTAATCCATCTAAATATCATTACTGGAGAAGAAAACCCTTCCGTTCTATTTCTTTTTTATTGATAGATACTATACAATACCTTATTCGTGTATTTGTCTTAATTTCGTTGTTTCCTTACAGATCGCGCCGATGTTGTTGTTGTTGTTGTTACGGGCTGACGGATTTTATTTCGAAAAGAATGTTAAATAAAAATGTTCTTGAAAAATCTGAGGCGGGCAAACTATTTCAATGAGCCTTTTTTATCATGGGAATCAACTTAATTTTTTTATTTTTGAATAAGTTTTGATGGTGTTCTGCATAAGGACCAATTAAGGGATGTGATAGGCGTCTTCGTCCAATCGGGTGGGCCATGGCCCCGCAGAATACTCCCTCGGCTTCCTCCGTCGATCGTAAGAGGCGATTGATTGATTGATTGATTGGTGTTTAACGTCGTACTCAAGGGTATTTCACTTATATGGTGAACACCAGGGCAACAGAAAGCAACCTCTGTTCTCGCCTCTTACGATCCACCGAGGAAGCCGAGGGAGTATTCTGCAGGGCCATGGCCCACACGCTCCCTCACGGGGCCGTAAGAGGCGAGAAAAGAGGTTGCTGGCTGTTACCCTGGTGTTCTCAGAGCTAAAGGGTAACGGGAAGCAGATTTGTTTGTGATTTCCTGTATTTGTGTCCGTCATCATATAAGTTAAATACCCTTGAGTACGACGTTAAACATCAATCAAACAAAACAACCAATAACATTTTGGGAGGGAGTTGTGGAGCTAAACGGTAACATTGAGGCTAATTGTGGTATACAATGGCGCACCCACTCTGCACATCTTTGACAAGGTGGATAATATGACAAGCTAACGGTTTAGTACAAAGATTGCTGATGGTGTAGACTTAGTTTTTGTCTGTTTTATATTCTGTAAAACATCAACGTAAAGTCATTACACATTTTAGCGATATATACTTTTAACAACCACGAAAACAAACAAACACACTCAGACAGAATAATACATCAAACAGACTCCCAACCTATATATTTGCCATTCATAAATATGTACCGATAAACAACTTGATAACATTTAATGAGGTGAAACTAAACAAGCAATTAATTTAGACAACCACCCTGCACGCACATGCCGTTGATGGCTCTCAGACCGCCGAACTCGAACTGTGAACGGTCCATCGAAGTTAATTCCGTAGGACGACCTCTGACCTCTGAAAAATGACAACAGGTGGCCGACTTATGAGAGACTCTTAACCAATGTATTTGCTCTTCCTAAATATGTACAGATAATCAACTCGATTCATTTAATCAGGTAAAACTAAACAAGCAATTAATTTACACAGCCGCCCTGCACGCACATGCCGTCGACAATTCGTGACACCTTAGACATGGTCTTTGTTAAAGTTATTGTGCCGCTTATTCCGATTCCAATTTTATGAATAATCCACAATTGTAGCGGCTTGTGTCTGGCTAAATGTTTAGGAACATGCGGGTTTGCATCTTTTCATTGGTGTTTGAGATTGTAAGGAAAATAATTCGCTAATTTCAAGACCTGCAGATGAATCATTCTTTCTTTGCCTTACGCAGATGGTTGAAGGAAGCTTCATGTTGTTCTGGTGTTCTAAGAGCTAAAGGGGAACAGGAAGCTGACTTGTTTTGTGGTGTCTGTATTGCCTCCTGTTGGTTGCCAGTGGTGTCCAGGTGTGGGTTTTTTCATCCATTAAACTGTCACGTCGTTATATAATAAAATGCCCTTGAGTACAACGTTAAACCCCAACCAAACTAACAATCTTTGCCTTACTTAATACGTTGGGCCATCGGCATCCCCCCTCCCCCCGTCATCCCCTACACCACATCCTTCGCCGTCATACCTTACCAGCTTTACCTGGTATTGACATGTGAACAGTGACATTTTTTCTGTACTTTGATAGACATTTCGACTGAGTGGGTTTACACTCTGGACCACCTTGTCGTTGCTTGCCCCGGTGAGCCGTAACAAAGCTGAATGCTTGCCTCAGTATATGACTTCTTAATGTTTTTGTGGTATTCAGAGATATTTCACTTATATAATCACCTAATGCTGCGAATTACTAAATAGGGTGGAAAACAGAAAGGAAACTTTGTGAAAAAAGCACACACATACACATCTATAAGACACATCGAGTGATTCACTCACAAGCCTAAGGTGGACCGAGGGACTCCAAGTGTGAACAGTAATTCCGTAGGCCGCCCTTTGACCTCTGAATAACTGGCGGCCTAATTATAAACATGCTATAAAAGTAGAGATGTTGATCCTGCGACTTTTGACCTACAGGGTCAATACTCTACTAAATGGCCATTGTGTTCAATGCATTTCAAGTATTCGATTGTTTTGGACACTGGAGACCGAAAACTGGAGACCAGAAACAGGTTGGTTATAAAACACATGCGAAACATTTATGTAACAGAGACTCGGGATCATAACTTTCCGGTACAAACGTCAAGGTTCATCCGTCTCTGGTTGTGTTTTAGTCTACAGACAGACATTAACTGAAGACGTTTTTCCGCTGTCCGACAATCCATTTTCCGGTTATTAGACTTCTGGATTCCACTTGTTTGGACAGTAATTCGACTGAGTATACCTCTATTTCTTTACGTGATTATTGAGGAAAAAACCCAGACACAGAGACAAATTTAATTTGTATGCACAGTATCTGACAAAGGTCAGGAAAATAATGTTGCTAAATATTCACTTTTGCACATAATAGGACTAGAACCAATGAAACAAGCAATATACAGTTGGCATATTTTGCATAGATGAAATGAATCAAAATTGCCTGGTCATTGCGTCATATGCAATAATAGCAACAAGCCAAATGAAACAAGTGAGCGCGTTTGTGATAACTATATCTAGGTATTACCCATAACAACTCGAGATTAAGATCAATTTAGAAACTTGTCTGGAAGTTTATTCACAACATAGATTGATATATCGATTTTAAATAATCAGCATCCGTGTGCCATCGTTTACTTTTGAGAAATTTACGGTTTTTTTATGTTGGGAAGACTTCTTTCTTTTTTTAAATATAAATTATTCTTATACATATACATATATAGGTTTGATGAATACTACCTTTTAAGCAAATGCCGCCTTTCTTGTTAGCAAGTTGCAGTTCATCGAATCAATAACAAAAAGTATTTGTTATGGACCTGGTTACCATCGAACTTTTGCCGTGACGCCATATGTTAACTCTGATTATCAAGGAATCCCTTAAAGTGAACGACTGGACGAAATTGCAGTCGTGCTTGTTTTTCTTCCTTTGTTTTTCTTTTTTGCTCTTTTCATATATAGCCAAACTTCGATATTTCCACAGCTGCAGGTACAAATCTTAAAACACAATCTTAAAGCATGCTGAAACTGCTCGAAATACATAAGGGTTACAATTTGTTTATTTTACAGAGGCTTAACGTCGTACTCAAGGGTTTTTTCACTTATAAACCGACGAATTGTCCATTTCACATTGTTCCTGCTTAATAATCCTGGAGCGAACCTCGTAAAACCACCCCCGAGATAGCCGGAGCCACATCATGTGAATCGCAAATGGCTACAACAGATTTGTTATATAAATTGTATCTGTCTATGTTTTATTATTACTCCTTATATTCTTAATCTTTCCACAATGCCATACGATTTCATTTTCGCGATGTTTATCTCTCTATTTTTATCCCATTATGGTGTCAGAACAGATCAGTTTTATTCCACTCCAGGCAGTTAATTACAAAAGTAGTTACTTCGGAACATTATTCCAATTTTATTAATAATTTAATCCTTGATCCCGTTGTACCCCTATTCTATCCAAACGTATTCACACTGTGTACTGTGGCATTTAACATTGTTGTTTTAATTATTTTATACTGGTATTTAACATTCTACCTCTCTATCCAAACGTTGTGTTCTATCATAAAACCGGCCCGTGCCCTTGGCTCTGTGGAAGCGGTTGTGTTTGTTAACCCTTCTTCGATGTACTGTTTACGGGATCGAGAACGTCTGTCGACCATCAGGTAGTCACATCATGTGGCCCCGGCAATCGTAGGGTGTTTTTTACGAAGTTTCCTCTCGGGTTTTCACCATAATTAACCAAAGGGCAGTTTGGAGTGGACACTCGGTCCTGCAACAAACAAACAATATGTCATAAAACAAGAAGTGGTTACCCACAAATGATACAGAAATGCATCAAAATATATATAAAGTGTTTTTTTGTAAAGTAAAGTTTGATGGAGGCACTTTATATGTTTATGGTAACTGCATTATATACCAGAGTTATATGTTAAGTATATCAAAATTTAATCCTTTTGGATTTAAAATTCCATCATAAGATCAGGTGGACCGTGGCAGTGGATTGCAACAAACTTTTTTCTTAAATATGAACTTTAAGACATCTCATAAACACAACTCTTTTAGCCCATTTTGAATAAAATAGAGTAACTACTTGTATGTTTGCTAGATCGGGACTTTTGGAAACTCTTGATGATCTTTGGTACTTGAGGCAGTCCTTGATCATCTTTGATACTTAAGGCAATCTTTGATCATATTTGGTACTTTAGGCAGTCCTTGATCACCTTTGGTACTTAAGGAAATCCTTGATCATCTTTGGTACTTAAGGCAGTCCTTGATCATCTTTGGTACTTAAGGCAAACCTTGATGATGTTTGGCACTTATGACAATCCATGATCATCTTTGGTTCTGTAGACAATCCAGAAACATCTTAGGCACTTAACACAGCCATTGGTCATCACTGTAGACAATGATTAATCGTGTTTGGTACTTTAGGTCATGCGCCCAACCCTCGAGGTCACTGGCAACACCCACTGAGAAGATAAACAGGAATAATAGCTCTAAGGTATTTGGAAACCGGATTTATGTAAATTTATGTCAATGGCGAGCAATGCTCACACATTTTGTCAATGGAAAACCGTGCTGTTAGCATGTGGACGCGCTGAAAGACAAATTCATATTTCATCAAATTGCTTAAAAATATCGATGGACACAATTGTGCTGTCACCAAAATACCATCCAAACGCAGGCAATACATAATGCTTAAAGTTATACGCTCATATGCGCTTCTGTGCATTTGGATAATTCCACACCAACGTGATTACTATTTACTTTTATATCCTGCTGTGACACAATGGTCGTTTGCAATTGGCATTTCTAACACTTGAGAATCCCTTTAACTGGGAAATTAATCAATTGACTGGAAATAAAGTCTGCGCCTTCTGTTGCAACAAACATACGACCAAGGGGCAGTAACTGGAAGCGTCCACGTGGCCGTGAATGAAAGGTTTAACACAAGTCTCGTGTGCAGAGCTTGTGCAGCGGGCTTATCAACGGGAACTTGAAAAACTGAAAATTAGACGAAATAACAATTAAATCGATTGTAAATAAATTTGTTATTCCAATAAAATTATTATGATTTAAATCGTGTATAGATTTAAAACATTCTTTACCCGAGTTCATTGGCAGCTTCCAATATTTCTTGACGAATTCCTAATCATACAGAAAACGATTGCTCTGTCAGAGGTCTATTGTGAGCAATGACTCGAGCGAGCAAACGTCTAGCCTAGTAACGAAAGTTGGGGGAACTAAAATGTAATGACTGACACTAGCGTTTGGGTCATTTGTCTGGTTGTAACCGTGCGAAATCCCCATCATTCAAATATTTACATTAGGTACCAATTTAAAACGGTGAGTATATAACGGATGGGATGTTGAACGCGAGGTGATCTGTAGTTTTGTTTTTATTGTATTTATCGCTTGAGATAAGAATTTATCCGGGCGTCTTATCTAAAACTTAAGATGGTTCGTTGTTTTTTTTATAAATCTACACCCATGTGTCGGTGTCATTAATTTGAATAAATATATGTTCACGGTATCACATTCACTAGTGGCATGTTATTCGAATCCCTGATCGTTCATAATGGGATACACTTTCGCCACGTTCATAATGGGATACACCATCAACTCATTGATAATGGGATTAACTATCCCCAAAAGGGTGGCTGGTAAATATGGTTGAGCCATGTTGGAACTGTAACTAAAATGTAAGGTGGGTTTTAAATGCCATGTTGCTTAGTAATAATTCTACCAGTTGAAAACAACAGGTTATTAAACCGTCAAGTGTGCAAAACAGAACCTGTAGAAATATGTAACGTTTTTTCTAACTGATGCGCAGCATTCTATTACAAATTTACTTCAGTGACGTAACTTTAACAAATGCGGTATTCAACGTTTAGGTGGCTTTTAGTGGAAATCGAGGAATTATACTAAAATGTAGTAGTATTTGGTAGCATGTATAATTAAACAGTTACGTTTGTTTGTTTTCTTTCTTTTCAAAGTTAAAGCTCCACCTAAGCTTTGTCAGTAGTTCTTCCAAAGCAATAAATCACAGAAAGAAGTTTCAAAATGCTCTTAGGGAAATTCACTACATTATAGCGCGAGGATTTTTTTCATCGATTGAGTTTGGCAAAAGCGGATCGAAACGGACTCAATATAAAACGCTTTTATTGTGTTTTTAAGGCAAACGATTCATACTATTACATATAACGCAAAGGGTCAGATTACTTGTTGATACAATTACAAAAGCTTATTTTTAGGAATTTGGAAGGCTTTTTATTTATAGGAGTGAGGTTTTCACCCTAAACTCGGTTAACATGGAACAACAATTTTCAAAAGATATATTATTTTGTCGAATGTAAAAACGTCATTACATTTGTGTTATTCCAGTAGCGTCAATGTTCACGTCGCTGCTTACCAAAAATACAGGTCTGGCTAGTTGGAAGACAAGCTAACCATTTAGCCAGGACTGTGGTCTGGAAGCAGTGTATAACAGCCTCAAACGCAGTAATGGCAGCTATAGATATTCAACAGGGTTTATTTCAATTTAAAGTTATAATAACGGAATCAAAATGGCCAAGTCCTTGGAATTCTGGGGTTTTTTTTTATACCTATAAAGTTACGTTTCAGGCATTAAACGGACAAGCCGATTTACGTTAATTTCTTTTTTAAGACCTGGTATAATAACAATCAAAAGTTTAAATGAAATTGATTAAAATAAGCCGTAGGGACAGATTGGATTAGTCATCCATCTTCCTGGTTAGAGGGTCAACAATTCCGTTGGCAATTCTTGCACGTGAATGCTCAGCTAAAGGTAGAGTCATCAGTTATTTCTTCGCTAGATTGGAAATGAAATTGAATTCTGTGCAAACAGACGTCCTTCTGAAAGAATGTCTCAAACGGCTGTCATTCTTCCGGAGCAAGTATGCTAACATAATCACCATGGTTTCCATGTATTCTTGCATTCCCTTTGCTATGCTTTGTTTGCTAAACTGATATAATTGTCTTTGCTATAGAAGTTATTAAAAAGAGTAACAATTATTTATTACCATATCAGACAATATGTCCACATTGAAAAATAAATAACACTAAGTACACGTATCGGTATGTGTGTATATGTCAACGCTAGATGTATCCATCTAGAAGACACCTACAGTGTGTTAAGCCACAGATTTCTTAACGGTGATTAAAATAAGATCAAAATTTGTAGACCCACATATAATGTATTACAGGAACGTTTTTTGCGATTTTTGACACTACATGTACTTTTTAGTCATCAATTATAACCGAGTATACGACGTTAAATGCAAATTACAACAAGGAAGAAAAAAACAACAAAAAAAAACAAAACAAAAAACAACAGATCAATTTGATATCTATATCAACAACAGATGTGTGTTGATATGTAAATTCCTGACCCTTTGTCCGATTAACTTGAGCAACTCTTAAATGCGCATTGCTACTTGAAGGATCATGGGTGAAGGTAACTGACAAGAAAGAAAGACAAGTGAGGACAAATACAGAACAATCACAGGAGTTGTACATAGACATTACAAACAGATCGACTGCATATTGCCCCTTACCTCCGAAAGCGCCAGGTATATGAGGCAGTCACACGATAGGGCACCGGCTATCGGGGTAGAGTTTTTACGAGGTTGCCACTGTATTGACGTATTAAAGGCATGATATAAAGTAAGGTACAGTCTTTATATTGTTTTGAAACATCATTTAGTACCTTAAGTAACTATACCTGAAGTCCGAATCAAACAAATCAACAAAAAACCATGCCACTTCAAGACATTTTGATTAATTTAAAACCGCTGTGTGACCTTATTGTATTGATGAAGGGTCTTAGGCGAAACAGTTACGCTAAAGCTAGAGGTATAGACAAGGGTTACATGAGCGATCATCGTATAAATATGAGGCTTTATTGATGGCGCATCATAAACAACAAAAACCCTATAAAATGTTTGATTTGTTTGTTTGATAGGGGTTTTACGCCGTACGTAAGGTTATTTCAAACATTTGATGGGGTGGAGACGAATCCGTGTCGAACAGCGCGG
>JARFOD010139058.1:0-27313 GCA_031763545.1 Mopalia muscosa
CCTTAAAGACAACCGTCCTTAATTTAAAAAGTACTGGTGGGGGACTATGGATTGCCCTGCAATACTTCATGCTTGTTATTTGTGAAACATACATAGAATGACTCAATTCGATATTATAAACAAATTGTGAAAAAACTAGTTTGAATTACTTCAAAGAATTGAGCATGAAAGAGGTTAAACTGTCGTAAAATAGATAAGAAATACATTTTACCCATTTTCTCTGCTTTCATTTTTCAGTGTACCATACTTGGGAAAATGCCTAGGCTACTTCTCAGCTGTTTTTATACCTATGGAACTGATTTTTTGCACACTTCCTGTTAACACATAAAACTAAAAAACAGTCATTCAGATTTTTAATATCTTTTTCTGTTTCTTAGATAAAGTTATAACAAGTTTAAATTTCACTATTTTAACTCATTTTGGGGATTTTTGACCTTTAACCAATTATTGCAAGAAAACTACGACAAATGGGAAAAAACTGAATGTTCCTTTTTAGGTTCACATAATGTTTTGTACGTTGATGTAAGATTGAACAATTGACTTAAATAGTGTAAAAGAAGTAGCAATTTGAAAAAGAGGTAGTAAAAATGTACTTTTTATGCAAAATATTTTTTTCTGTAAGTTTTAGGAAAAAATAATTTACTTAATATGTTCTGTAGAAAAAGAGGATTCAGAATATATATACATGTGTTGCAAAATTCAAGGTAGTTTAGAAGTAAAACGGCGAAACGTAAAAACACTCTGTAGGGGGGTTAGAGTATCCTTAAAAGCAGAAAGCTATCTTCAAGTTTAAAGTTAATCCGTGAATTTATTCTCTACTTATTGTGCTCACAACACATACAGGCATAAATATTCCAAAATTATGTAATGACGGCCATTTTGTTTTACGGAATTTGGTGAAATGTTATCCCATCCGCCATCTTAACAAGAGGAAGTTACATACCAAGCTTAAATAAATTATTTCTCTTTTCTTGTTCAAGACATGTAAAGACATGAATGTGCTAAAATAATGCAATAATGGCCATTTCGTTGAATGGAATTTGGTGAAATGCAATACCGTTTGTGATCTTAACCGGAAGAAGTTACATACCAAGTTTGAAGTTTATCCGTGAATTTATTCTCTACTTATCGTGTTCACAACACATACAGACATGAATATTCTAAAATTATGTAATAATGGCCATTTCTTTTTAACGGAATTTGGTGAAATGTAATACCATCCACTGTCTTACCAAGAGGAAGCTACATACAAAGTTTTAAGTTAATCAGTGATTTTTTTTTGCAAGCTAATGTGTTCACAAACATTTGTGACAGACAGATGGATGGACAGACTCCAAGTAGCATTTATAAGTCCCTCCCTACTATAGTATTGGTGGAAATAAATAAACATATTCATAGTTTAAAGTATTAGTATACACATTTATTTCAAATAAATTTACATTTATATTATCACAGAAGTTTGGTCACAGCTTACAGTTGTAAAGACACATCAAGCTGTCTACACTGACATGACATTTTCAGAAGGTACCTCCAGAAAAGAGTTGCTACGCTCAAAGTCTGGGTGTATTTAGTATACTTTTTCACAAATTTTCATGAATTCCACAATAGCATGAGACAAATCTTGATCGGGGGTTCCTTCACTCACAACTACAGCTTTTCTGCCATACTCCTTCGCCTGAAATCAAAGAAGCAAATAATAAACTATTAGTTTGTTGTTTTGTTCATTTGATTGGGGTTTATCATTTCACTTATATGACAATATGATTGTTCATTTCACATTGTGTCTTGCCTAATTTACAACAGAAAACAGAGAGGAAATGTTGTGAAACCCAGACCCGCTTTGCCAGAGCCATATTGTGTAATTCAAATATCTGATGATCCATAGACCTACTCAGACTTGTGAAAGATGCAATGAAGTAACAATAGTTGTTGAAAACCGTGGGCCCTGACCCATTTGAACATTCCATCAGAATTGCAATTGGACATTTATTTGTTTGTTTGTTTATTTCACTGGGCATTTAGCATTGTATACAATTGTATTTCACTTATATAAAAACGAATTGTCCACTTATTGCTCTTCCTCACCAAATATGATTGAAAGAGAGGACACCTCATCAGTGATACCACGTCATTGCAGGTGACAAATTGGTTACAGCGGAGACCAATTCCACCCTGTATTTGTTATAATTATAAGAAATCAGTAGTTTGATATGCTAACCATCTAAATATGTTCAATTGTCTTACTCTATCTAGATCATAGTGGAGCATAGCAAAAGCATGGGCTATGGTAGCTATATCCCCCGCTTTACGTTTGATCTGATGTTCTCTCAGTTCTTACCTTATCTAGATCATAGAGTACATAGTGGAGCATGGCGAGAGCATGGATTATGGTAGCTATATCCTCTGCTTTATGTTTAGTCTGATGTTCTCTAAGTTCTTACCTTATCTAGATCATAGAGTACATAGTGGAGCATGGCGAGAGCATGGGCTATGGTAGCTATACCCTCCGCTTTACCTTTAGTCTGATGTTCTCTCAGTTCTTACCTTATCTAGATCATAGAGTACATAGTGGAGCATGGGCTATGGTAGCTATATCCTCCGCTTTACGTTTAGTCTGATGTTCTCTCAGTTCTTACCTTATCTAGATCATAGAGTACATAGTGGAGCATGGCGAGAGCATGGGCTATGGTAGCTATATCCTCTGCTTTACGTTTAGTCTGATGTTCTCTCATGTCATACACAGCATTTAACACCTGAATAGCTTCTGCTTCCTGGGCTTCATCTGACACACAAAGAAACAATTAGTCAATTAATTTACTGCCATTATTTGAGACAATATTACAGGACTAATTTAATTAAATGCTTCTAGATTACCAGATGAGACAGGTACCAAAGTCAAACCAATGACTGATTCAAGCACCAAATAACTAGCACTTAATCATCTCTTTTTAATTCACACAAGTGAAAGGAGTTATCTGATTGGTTGATTTATATCACAACTCACTAATCATCGGCTATAAATAAATCCTTTATTTATTATTAGAGCCTGATCCAATAACTGTTTCTCTGGGATTGCTACAACAAGGTTGACTTAAAAACATCCAATAAAAATCCTCTATTAGACGTTTCTAGTCTTAATCTTTATACAGTCTTTGATTGGCACCTTGGAAAGTTGTTTACAGACAGATAGTTAAACAGCTTAAAATGTTCTGGTCAAATGTCAACCCAAAACACAAACTGTAGTCTGAAGTGCTCCAAATGGCTCGACATAATGGATTGCCTTCCGAGTGACCCTGCTCTGGTCATCATGAAAACACACAGCACCTTTTGTCAGCCGATAGAAACAAAGGATTTGTATATATATATATATAAGACCACTGATCATCTATATGAAACTATTGCATGACTTTTGCCCTACGCATTACTTGGACTTAAAGTCTGGTATATATGTATTTTTAACAAAACTCACATTTCCCTTCTCCCTTAATGATTACCTGATCGTCTGCTTTTATAAACATTCTTATCAACCACATAGTGACAGCTGGGTGGTTTGCATGTATCACATGTTAATGGAGTATAGTTATGTTAGTACTCACCCAGTCCCTCTTCCTCCTCCACCAGTCCCTCAGTAGCGACAGGACCGATACCTGTGGGCGTGTCAGGGGTACGTGTTCTGATGTGAACAATATTACTCAGGTACTCATACCAAATCTCTGTAACCTGAGAACATAATCACCATCAACACAATTTGTGAATAGATTTTAGAGAAGCCAAAACTTTTATGGTGTTTTAGATAACAGTTCAAAACATATTTCTCTCTGGCATAGTTTGACTATTTTGTGTTCTTCAACATGTTAAAGATACATGTACATACAATCTCACACATGAAGGCCTGATAAAAGATTATCACCCTTTCTCTAGGCTCGGCATGCAAGCTTACAGGGTGACCATAAAATTCCACAAACTCCTGGTCATATGTCAATAACTAACAGGGTGGAGGAACAATTTTAAATAAGGCACGAAACAGAATAATTCCACATTGTTGGATGAAACATGGCTTCCAAAAAATAACATTTGAGAGACTCAAAGTCACCCAAAACACAAACTAATTTTCTTTCAAAGGCTACTTTGGCTGACAGAAGTGCCTTTCAAACATAGTCATATTTCTTCATTTAGCACTGGTGGAATAGTAATTCATTACAAAACACTTAATATTTTGCCATTATCTTTTTAATACAGTAGCACATTTGACCAATTAACTGGGAGGATGACCAGATAGATGGGCTGTCATAGACCAATTAGTCAGTTAGTCAATCAATCAATCAACCTAACTGCCTTGGAAAACAAAATCACCTAATATTTACACATGTACCCTCTAGGATTCTCCTTTAAAGGCTATTAAAAAAAATTTAAATTTGGGTCTTGACCCAGATAAATAATTTTTCAGTAAAGAATGCATCAGAATTAATCAGAAAAAACCCTTTGTTCTCAACTTCTGAGGATATTCAGTTTAATTTTGCAACTAATCAAAAAAAAGTTACCTTTTGGCAGTCAAAATCTGGCAAGACTCATTTATTACTCCCATTTTTCCTATTTGCTTGCCACATGAAAGTTGTATAAATTCACACAGCACAACATGGTTAGCCTCCATAACCTTACAGGATTGCTAGTTCATTTTTTCTTTTTTTTTTTTTGTTGCTACATTGTATTTGTCCACACAAGCCCAGAATTGATCCAATTCATTGATTTTAAATTGAAATAACTATATTTTAAGATCAATGTAAACGTACTAATGACCTGTAGGCACAAAACTTATTCAGTACTACTGACCTGTCTGTATAAGGAGTCCGCTATGTCCATTTTGCCTTGTCGAAAGAAAACATTAGCCATGTGAAAATATCCTCCGGCTGTACGGATATCATCAGTGCCAAAATCCTCGGAAGCGTGATATATCTGAGGACAACACACAGTACATTGACAGTAATTTTCCACTGGCAACAAAAAGACAAGACCCTACAAATTCAACAGGAAGCTCCCTTCCATCCTTCTGCTACAAGCAGTAAAGTTGGTGGGAAAAAATATCAGGCTATGGAGATGGGAAAAATTCACACTAAGCTTAATTTGAACTGTATTTACATCATCTGCTAGTTGTCAAATTTGAAGTGTACTCTCACATCATCTGCTAGTTGTCTTATTTGAGCTGTACTCAAATCATCTGCTAGTTGTCCAATTTCAGCTGTACTTACATCATCTGCTAGTTGTCTAAATTTGAACTGTACTTACATCATCTGCTTGTTGTCTAATTTGAGCTGTACTAACATCATCTGCTAGTTGTCTAATTTGAGCTGTACATACATTATCTACTAGTTGTTTAATTTGAGCTGTACATACATCATCTGCTAGTTGTCTAATTTGAGCTGTACATACATCATCTGCTAGTTGTCTAATTTGAGTTGTACTTACATCATCTGCTAGTTGTCTAATTTGAGCTGTATTTACATCATCTGCTAATTGTCTAATTTGAGCTGTATTTACATCATCTGCTAATTGTCTAATTTGAGCTGTACTTACATCATCTGCTAGTTGTCTCAGTGCTTCCTCATACTCTCCTTTAGCTGCATACAATAATCCTAGGTTACGAAAGAGCTTAGATTTGATGGCGTTTGAACACTCTGGCATCTTGAGCACCGTCCATTGAGCCTGAGCCAAATACTCCTCTGCTTGGGGAAGCCGTCCTAAACCTGCAAGTTTATTTATAATTATACTAATTGTCTGTTCTTTATCTATTTATTTGTTGGTTAGTTTATTTATTGATTTAATTATTTGTTTAAAACTTAATTTTCTCTTTTATACCCATTTTAGCATTGTATAGAAATAGTCATCCCATAATGGAATTACAGAAACTCTCTGGGAATTTTCATGGTTAAAAACATCTTCAATAAAACCCTTATTGTTACAATTAGGATACGATAACAGAGAAATAATTAATTATAAATATTTTCCTCAGTAAAAATTGGAGGAAATACCTGCACTGAGAATCTTCATTTTATTTTTCCAGTGATCTTCAAAAGTTTCAAGGACTGTACAAGCCTTGTATTTTTTTATTTTTTTTATTGAATCACTGTTTATATATTTACATTTACTTAACTATACAGAGATGTACCATTGAAATGAATTATTGACAACCTAATTACAATTAAATCTAAAAAAACCTGGAGCAAAAATTTACAACAGCAGTAATAAACAACAGCAATTGTAATAATGTTACATTCAAAACTCTACAACTAGTCATTTGTAATAAATTCACAACAAAAACACACTCTTGATTTCTCTTAAATGCACTTAAAGACACTTATATTTATTTTTATAAGTTTGCTATTGTAATAATTTCCATAATTTTAACACTCCTGCATTTTTGTGTGTTTATTTTATTTGCTGTAGACCACACCAAGCCAATAACTCATGATAGTGTACAGACAGGCCAATCAATGCTCACCAAACTAAATTGACTCCCCAAATATATATAAGTGTACTACAAACCTCCATTGATTCGTTTGTTTGTTTGACCATTCAGGGTATAATCTCTTACTCAAGGGTATTTCATTTATATGACCAAAGATTGTCTATTTCACTCTGTGCCTTGCAAAGATATGGTGAAAAGCAGAGTAGAAACCTTGTTAAAACCACATATCGGGTGACTTATTTATATACCTGATGGTCAACAGTTTGATTCAAACCAGTCAGCAGCACACTGAAGTCTGATAAGTAGGCTGACTTGCCACTATAAAAGCCACAGGTGTGGGCCCGATCATCCTAAGAAAGTTACCTCAAAGGTGGCATGTTTTAACCCTTTAATACTAGCCATTGAGTTCATAGTGTTAGCCAGAGGGGTGTCTCGGTGTCTTTGAAACCCACAAGAAGCCATTTGAGACACCCTGTTTCAGTCAATGTTAAAATGAGAAAGATAGCGGAAGAGTAAAATTGGGCAAAAATAGTGATTGGAGACACCCTCTTCTTGATTTCTGGCTAATATATAGTTCTTACCCATGTTATATTAAATAAACTGACCTATACTGGCTTCTCCCAGGATGAGATATGATGGGACTAGCTCTATACTAGCTAATCCATGCACATCAATAGAAAACCTCAAAGACTGTAGAGCAGCAGGTAGGGCCTGTTCATGTTTTCCTTCAAACAATAACTTCTGACCAGTTGTTCTGGTTAATTCTATCAACTCTCTCTGTAAAATAGAAATTAAATATAATTAACTAATGATATTTACAAATATCTTAGCTACTGGAATAGAGGAATGGATTAAATTTAACTAAAACCTAAATGTCAGAAAAACTTTCACTTGTTTACTTTAAACTCAGCATTTAGTTGTGAATTATTTTTAGTACCTTGTCTTCAATTTATTTTTAGCTTTAAGTAGGTACATGTAATTATTTAAATCTTTTATATAGGTGATATATGACATGTAATGAATTGTATCTAAATTTAGATATGTTTGCTTGATTGGGGATATATGCTGAACATGACGGCATGCCAGCCCAATAGATAAGGAAACCATCCTGGAAGCCACGGGTAAAACAAAGGCGACAGGATAAATTCAACACAATCACAGGACATAATTAATAGAAAGATATCCCAAACCGATTGTCTTTATGTTGTCCCTTAGCTGTATGAGCACTAGGGCAACAGGAAGCTCCTTCCAAAACCTTCAAGCTAAATTAATAATAGTTTGTTTGTTTTATTGGTGTTTAATGTCGTACTCAAGGGTATTTCACTTATATGACAACAGATTGTCCACTTCACACTGTACACAGCCTTAACAGGTGGAAAACTGTGAGGAAACCTTGTAAAATCTCCCCCGCCATTGCGGGAGCCACAACATGTGACTCACTGATATATCTGATGGTCGACAGATGGACTCGATCCCGTGAATGGTAAATCGAAGCAGGTTCAGTTTAGGAAGCGCACATACTACAACTGAGCCATGGCCGCGGGCCAAATTTATAATAGAGGTGTCTGGCTGATAAAATAAAATGCACATGAAACAGAGCAAAATAGAGTGTCAAGTCGAGAAAACTGTTAATTTAATCTGGGGGATATAGAAATTGTGTTTTAATTTAATTTTAAACACAAACCATACCTTTCTTTGAAGAATGGCACTTTCTCGTAACTCTCTCTCCTCTTGTGAAGGTAGAAATGGAACTGATTGCCGTAATGGAATCAAACTAGTACAAATTTTCTCGTGGATGCCATTCCAATCATCTCGTTGATGCTCCTCACCACTGCAACATTTATTTAACCACATTGTAAGATTAACTGGATTGGTTTATTTATACATAATACTGTTAATTTGTACATTTATGTATTTGGCAGAGTGTATTTGAATTCAATTTTTTTTAAAAACAATAACAGTGATGCCATTTCAGTTTGTCACCCAGGAAGTCCCGTGTGATATTCTTCTAATATAAACCTACTAGGAGAGAAGTTTGTTTGTTTTGTTTGATTGGTGTTTAACGTCTTACTCAAAGGTATTTCACTTATATGACGACGGACACAAATACGGAACATCACAAACAAATCTGCTTCCCGTTACCCTTTAGCTATGCGAACACCAGGGCAACAGAAGCAACCTCTTTCCTCGCCTCTTACGATCGACTGAGGAAGCGGAGGGAGTACGCTGCAGGGCCATGGCCCACCCGCTCCCTCACGGGGCGTGATGTATTTGTAATTTCTGCTTTTATCGGGATACAGCAGGTGGTTGGAGGGAGCTCCCTGTTAGTGCTCTCAGAGATACAATAAAAAGGAACAGGAAGCCCGTCTGTTCGTGATCTCTTTGTATTGTTTTGTATTTGTCCTGCCTTGGGTTTGTTTGTAACCAGTGAACTCAATGGTTTACTTCACCCATTTGGCCGGCAGACCATAATAATAAGAAGGAACTTTACCTAAAGTACGGTGTTAAACCCCAATTTAATAAGCCAAAAAATCATTATGATACATGTTTATACAGGCCTTAATGAACATAGCTCGCACGGCAGTGGGGACGACAAACCTAGATGGGTTGCTATACTGTGTTGGTGGGGAGTGTGCTCTGGTTGATATGCAGGAACACACGCTATACCTGCGCTCCATGGAAGTTTACGACCCTATTTTACGAGACTGGATCCCCATGCCAGAGATGAAAGTTGCTAGGTCATTCATTGCTGTTGTAGCTGTAGGGAGAATACTATATGCAATTGGTAAGTTTGTTTTAATTGTATAATGTCTATTATATTTAGTCATTTTGTCAAGTGATGTAATATTATTTAAATCAGATCCACTCAAAATAACTATACCCAAACACTTGTCGATTCCAACTTCAGATTCATTAATCATGTATGTATTTGTACAACTTACAATGCCCCTCAAGCCTCTAGCTATTAAAGGGCAGTTTATTTGGAGTGAAACAATACTGTTGATTATATGTATGGTGTAACTCCCCAAACAATCAAGAATCAATCTATAACATCAATTACAAGCTACTGGGGCCAGTTGATCGAAGCACAATTAAATTTACTTCGCTATAAGATGATGTCACACCATGTTGAAGGTCTATCTCTAGCCTGGTATTAGCGATTTAATCTGGTATAAGCGGTTAATGGTCTTTGGAGCAACTGGCACCAATTATATATATACATGTATATAGCTTTATTTTCATGTATAACTTAATCCAACAAGTACTCTGTAAGTTCAAGAGTTGTATAACTGTTCTTTCCAGAGGCCTTCAGTAAACAATATCTCAAACACAAATAAAAAGGGACGTGGAGAGCATTAAATGTCTGTGATGATAGGTTTGCTTTGCTAATGATTGTATTGCATTAGTTGGTTGAATACCACGAACTCAAATAAAAGCTTTCAAAATTACTTTTGTATGAAATTATCTCCCTTGAAAACAGGTGGGGAGGACCGAGTGTGTAGCTTTGATTTAGTAGAGAAATATGATCCACGCACAAAGATATGGACTGTGGCACCCAGTATGAGGCGCCGCCGCTCTGGCTCGGGAGTTGCCCTCTGTGATAACAAAATATATGTGGCAGGTAGGAGATTTACATAAAGGTTTGGTAAATCATAATGATCATTGTCTGCATTCGTTTGGCCTTGTGCTGTAGCCCTCTGACTATAAAGGGCAGTATAATTGTTGTTGATAACTCCTTGGATATGAACCACCGTTGGCTTCCTCGGTCAATCGTAAGAGGCGAGAAAAGAGGCTGCTTTCTGTTGCCCTGGTGATGTTCTGTATTTTTGTCCGTCATATAAGTGAAATACCCTTGAGTACGACGTTAAACACCAATCAAACAAACAAACAAACAAACAAATCAAAGATAGAACTACATATCAGAACAGAAGGTTACAATTTCAGTAATAACATCCTTGTTCATGACTGTTCTGTGCTTTTCATTTCGTCCATTCAAATTGCCAAGAAGCACACGCCTTTTTCGCTGCCTTCTCACGTAAAGACATAAATGCAGGGCTTACATGAATTTATTGACTTTGTCTTATCCCGATCTTTAACTGAATTAAATAAACAGCCTCAAGCTGACATGAACAGTCTATCGTCTATCGAGTTGACAGCTATATATAGTAAAGTCGCATTCTAGCAGCTGTGTTCCCAGGACTTCTTCCTGGTTATCTATAGAATCATCACCAAGCCCCGTGTTTACTGGATTTTCTTGCCCCAGAAATGTGTCATGCCTCCAGCAAGACAGCCTCTGAACAAATGTAACATGTCGATTCTGTTTCCAGTATATCATTCATTGATGCCAAGTATAACCACAAAATGTGGAATCCTGAACCATAATAAAGTTAACTGGATTATTTGAAGACACCGAATCAAAGTGTGAAGCTTTCAATATTAAAAATATCGGGCATTTAATTTATTAATTAGGAAGGTTGAATAATTTTCTGTTTTTTTCCGACCAGCTATACCAGTCTGGACAACGAAGAGACAACAAAGAGCAGTGTGTCTTTCTGTTTTTTGACAGTTACCTTTGCTTTGTGTTTTCCACAAAAGTGCTAAGTAAAGCCTAGAATGATGGAACACAAGGAGTGCAAAGCGAAAGACTGAAAAGTGAAAGCAGTGAGACTGGAAAACTGGAAGCAGTGAGAAAACTGGAAGGTATCGGGAAATAAAATTGGTACTTTCGAGTTTTGCTTTGAAGTTGCAACTCTTCAATTGTTTTAGCTTGTAATTTAACGTTGAAGATGGCACAGAAAAATAGTGTTTTATAAATTGTATGCAAGGCTCAAACGAAAGAACGGGAAAAACTGTCTCGTGTTTTCGCCATGTACTGGTACAAAATGTAAGTCGGGAGGTGGGAATCAGAGAATTAAATGCGCTTTTCTGCCTTCTGGTTATTCCAAAATGGATACACACCCACGTCACTGATTGACTTAAGGATGTTATGCTTGGATTATTCTCTGTTTATTTTGGATTATCTTGTTAGAGCTAATTAGTAAAAACGGCCACCAATAGCAAACACGGGGGAGCCGAGGAACAAATAATCTTGCCGGCGACACAACACCAATTCCAACAATTTGTATTGAAAAAGCTAACGTTATTTTGAACAGCTGTAATACCTTGAGTGTCCGTACATTCAATGCTCTTTACGTTTCTATATATTTCTACGTCGTAATATAAGGCATGGGTAATCGTCCAAGCTGATGTGGTGCTCAAACCAGCCAAGGGCCAGTCTCAATTCCCTTAATTTGTTTCGTTCATATAGTACAATGAATTATATGCATTGGCGAAGTGGTTGAAACTAGTAGACGGCGATCAACTGAGCCTGGTAGTACGCAATTTGCTGAAGAAACTCTCCACATTCGGATCTTTCAATGGATACAACAACAGCCCTGGAGGCATTCCATTCATGCCACTCGGAATGTCTTGCCATTTTGAACAGAACAAGATTCTTGAAGACTGGTAAATTTGGAGAAAGGAATAGCGATGTTCGAAATACAAGAAATGTCTTGGAATTATCTGTAACAGAATTAATAAACCAAGGACATCTTATTCGAAACTCTGAGCTTACAATTGCTACTGACCATACTCTCTTCCGTCCGTCTCTCACAAACGTTATTATCAAGATAACTTGAAAACAAATTCACATAGATTTACCCCCAATAAGGAATAAGACTACCAATTGGATGACGAGGTCCAGCCGAAAGTACACAAATAATCTGACCGTCGCTACATTAATTTACAATTTCATTGCTGTAATTGTTATGGACACACTTACTTAAAAATAATTTCGGCTATAAATTTCAAAAATTACTCTCTTCAGCTGCGGCCATGGAGCAGAATGTGTTTCACGAAATTGCCAAAATCAATATTGCACCAAATCTTACGTTTGTGTTAATCTAGTCTATATGTCTCATTAACGCAATGAAATGAAAATAAATCCCATATTATCTTTAGACTTGGAATGTTGCTTCTCCACTGTTAAGACAATTGATGGGAACGTATTTAAAGAAATTGGAAGCAGCAATTCCGTCTTTTGGTGAGTTTTTGTTGATCACGTCTGGATGTATTACAAACATAAAAGTATTTGCGTGATTTTACAATCTTCATGTATGTACGTGTGACGAGCACATTGACTGAAAATAAAATTAGCTGAATTGTCTACAAACAGAACGTATAGATTGCACGTCATGCAAGGTTGGGCGTCAGTTGAATCCACCAAATACATTGTACAACGGACCAATATGGTTGTCTTTGAATATCGGGCAATATTTAAGCCTGTGCCTCTCCACCATCAAAATAAATGAAAAGTTTAAATTCTTATCTTAGTTATGTATTCCATCGATTGCAGCCATGGATGGGATTCATTTTCACTAACCTACACAGGCACACAAAACAGTTTTTTCACGTCCATGCTTTGAACATGATAACTTGAAAAACAAATTCACAGATTACTTTCAAACTTGGAGTGCAACTACTTCCATTTGGGGCAAATGAAAATATTGCAATTAACCAATTTTTATCTGCAAATTTTATGATTTATGCAAATATACATACTGCAAATAAAATTAACTGTCGATTGTCTTGCTTTGTAACAGATTCATGATTGCATTATACCAAAGTACACACACTAACTTGATGATAAGCGCCATGACCTTTACTCTTATAGAAGAAAGAAAACTGCTCTCAAAACTAAGTAGAATTAGATTACTTGACCAGGACTGTGGTAATATATCTTTAAGACTGGCGCTACTGTGGTGAACCTGATTGTTTTATGTTTGAAATAAAACAATTCTCATCCGAATGACCACTGGGTGCATGGTGGTCCTTTGTCCTTCTTGACAGTACAATCATATTCCCTTCAGATGTCTCTGTGATTATATGGGAACACTCTCGTAAAGTGGATCTCTTTAAAGTTCCAGTGGAAAATTAGGTCGAACCAAGAAGTTAAAGAGTATCCCCAACTGCCATGTATAAAGTGTGTAATCTCACTCATTACATATAAACAGAGGATTATACTGAACGGTAAAAATTTGTGTTTGCAGCAAAGCTTGTAATACACACCGTTGTTCGATATGCTTGAGATAGAATTCCGTTGCAACATTCCATTCCCGTTTAACCTAGCATGGAAAAGAAAACCAGAAAACCTGGAAGCATTTTGTTCTAACTTTTTTAAAAACCAAAAAGTTTTGTGTAAAGGTACGGTTTTCTGTTTATGCTTCTGATAAGGGTTGAATTGATCCTCCAGAAACTTAACTTCATTAACTGAGGGCCGGTGCTGTGGTTGTAAGTCAGTGCACTTCACAGCTAAAACCTCTTCAAAGTAATCGTCACGGTATCCAGGCCTCCGTGAGTATGACGTTTAACAACAACGAAAAAACACGAAATGTATGGTTAAACGTTGTACAGCTCATATCTGAGAGGAATCGGTCACATCACTTTGAACCTACAAGCTACAGTCGGCAAAGTGTGCAAATTGCTACGGTATAAAACTTGAGAATATAAAAAAATATATATACCACCGAAAGAAGTTGTGTTACAGTTACAGTATAAATAATGTGGCAGCTATCAGAGATATAATCTATCAGCAGATCTGCAATATGTCAAAGTCAAGAGGATACTTAGATCTATAGAGACCCACAAAGTTATGGAGCTAATCTATTTATTCACATTATCACTTCAGATTACTTTGCAATTAATTCCAGTCATTCACAGTGTTAAAGGGAAAGACCACTGATTTTCGAACTAAAAATATTATTTTTATTGCAAATTTTTAAAGACAACCATCTGTATTGCACTTGCAATCAAATAAGCATAGTTGGAAACAAAATTTGTTGTAGAAAATCTCCGAGCAAAGGCAATTCAGCTGGTACGATTATAGTATCTCTTTAGTTTACAACTTACTTTTGATTTTGAGATGCAAGAGAAAGACCTAAATATAAGTTTTGTATGGCAACGCGGTGCATAAGAAAATATATAGAGAAGCCCATAATATGTTACCCAGAAAATGTATATTCCTCGAGATGTCTGTAGGTTACCCATAACACAACTCTGTTTAATCAGAAACTTGTCTCTGGGATTTATCCAGAACATAAGGTGATTCTTCGATTTTAATTGATCTACATCCCTGTGCCAGTGTGATTTCTTTTAGAAATATATGTCGAGTTATAAGTGAATTAACTATATCTCCCTATAAGAAGTTTAGTACTAAACAACATCTGAATCGCTTAAACTTAAGTACTTTGGCCCAAGTTTAACGAATTACTGTTTACATAATGTGAATTCAGTATAACAATATAAATATGTCTTGAAAAATAGTAATTCCCACTGAATTATGTGACAAAGTAGATAAAAGTCAGAACGCCCAGGAGCGACAAGATGCCACTCGATACAAACAAAGACAAGATGGGACAAATGCAGGACAAGCACAGAATGCAATACACAGATATTACAAACAGATCGGCTTCCTGTTCTCCTTTAACTCTAAGTGACACAGAGCTGAGCTGTATGTGATGTAACCATTAGCTATAACATCAGGAAAATGGTTAAATAAACCGAAATATAGAATGTAGGGAGTGCTTTCGTTTGTGCGTTCAGCAAAGTGCAGTCAGGCGGCTCTACCGTATATTCGATCCCGGGAACTTTGATTTTCATGGTCATCACCTCCTACTGAGTTCGATAGACTAGGGTTAGTTTACTTAATGAATTCAAAAGATGAAGTTCAATCCTTCTGCAGCATTGACGCAGTCAACTGTTAAGCCGCCACCATTTACATATTTATATACATTTTTCATGGTCTTTGAACAATTTTAGGACAGAGATTTAATTATAAGCTTCACTGACATACCTCCGGCTTCCTTATCATAACCTGATTTGAGGTTCCTCGCTTTCACAATGACGATAGTCAATCTCTCAGCTGTGGGCAAATAACTCAGCGAGAATAGGATATCTCCGTGCTCGGTATGCGTCTGGGAAGGCAAGCAGAAAGTATGTGATAGACGATTGTTACATGGCTGACTCAATAAATCAAGTCTGGGCGAGAAGCATGGCAAGAATATAAAACGACTCATTTATTCATTGATTTCGACAGTTGTCAAGAGACACTATAACCGAGACGGAATCTGCGCCTCCTAGGTAATCACACCTTTCCGTATCTGCAAATAAAGGCATTGTACCTTATGGGAAAATAACAGCCGTGTTCTATTCATAGTCAACAGAACCGAATTCCCGATGTTCAATCATGTTTTTTTGTAAGGACATATTACAGAGGTTCGAAGGTGCAGGAGAATGGCCTGTCTTAGTTAAGGATAACTAAAATACAATGCTCAATATTTAGACTATGCTAATTATAAAAAAATATTCTTGATTAATTACATTTTCTAGCGATTAAATTAATAACACCTAATCAAAAAATCAATTCGTGGCAAGTCTTGAAAGACGTTGGATTTATTTGATCAATGTTTTATTTTCGTCCCATTTAAAAATAACTCACCACCGTCAATGCAAATAAAGACGCTTAACAGGCCATTTAACTTTGTAATACACACAAGAGAAAGAAAGCCTACCTCGTCAATATCATGTAGATTAAGCCAAGTTCTGATTGGGTAATTCAAATCGATGTCACCAACTCGGATTTCCGCTTCACCAATTACTTTGTGCCTTTGGTATTTGTCTAGTGAGAAGACTTGGAACTGTACCACGCGTTGTTCCACATCGTCTGCTTCAATTGAGAACAGAAAACGTTCCTTGTACAGCGGATCCGTAGAATTCTTTTGCACCTAAAGTATCCAAGCAAATCAACGCACCAAGTTAAGTGAATGAGATCTTATTCCAGACGTCAGCTTTGACCAGAGCACTTCATATTCACCGTTATGCACATACAGTTAGTTAGTCTTATTCACGTCCAGTCGTAGATTCAAATGTAAAAGTATGAGTTTCAGAACACAGCGAATCGTTTGATTTAAACCATCGCCAGTTCATCTGCATATCTGACTTAGTGATAAAGAAATACAATTCTATGTAATGATATCTGGCTGTAAAATGTTTAAGGTCGTCGTTTGGGCAAATTACATGTGTATAAATATATGTAGACTACATAGTGAGGTACAGCCATCGGCCACTTGAGTTGTGTTTAAAGTCAGCTACACATTTGATTATACTAAAACCTATTTGTATCCATTTGTATTTTGACACAATTTGCAGATAAATATACGTTGTTTAAGTTGCTGGGCTTTAGACGGCAGATGTTTTTGAGTATAAAAGTCAAGAAGTTTAATAAAGGAGTTGGCGTGTTTATTCCAAAGTACCGAAATTTGAACAAGATGGAGTCTACACCGATACCTTTTCATATTGAGAAAAATAATATTTTAGAGGGAATGGTTAGTCCTAATCTATTACCTAATCTATACCTTCAGTCCGAAGTTTTTGCAGCGAGATTTTTGCTTTCCATAAAAGTTGTAGAAACTCTCGTAATACCGTTCGCTGACTATTTGCGTAATGCCCCTGTCAACATATTGCAAATGCTTTCGAACACATCTTTAAAACCTTGACAATGACATAGTGGATTTAACAGGTGAATTTGGAAAAACGCGATTATTTTTAACGAAATAATCTACTAGCTTTCAGCCAATCTTCTGTACAAAAAGCAGTATTAGTAAACCTTTTAAAATGACACAATATGACAAACAAGCTAATTTAAAGTAGATGCCCACTTATCTTACAAAACACAGCGAAACGATTTACACGACATAGTCTGAGAATCACAATGGCCTTAAATTGATGATAACAGTAGGGATACTCAAACACACGCCACGAATGTACCAGGAACGCCGTGCTGATTTTACGAAGGGCGTTGACCTGTTTGTGTGTGAAGAGGAGTTGGTCGCTTCCACATATTAACCATTTGTCTGATACGGTCAGCTCGCATTACCACGCTTTCCTTTTGACACGGAAATAAAACCAAATACGACCAGACAAAAGCCTGTATATAAACTCACCAGGGCTCTAAATTAGACTGGTCAGATTCGTTATATCATTTGGGGAGTGTATCAGGACCGGTAACATGGCCTCTAATTAATAGCCAATACGTACATGTGATTTAGAAGAGCAATGCTTGCGGAAGCGTTGGTGTGTACGACTATAACTTCTGATGAAACTTAAATGTCATCATGCGTAGATTGAATCCGGTTTCTGTTTCAAGCATTAAATTTGGAAACTCAATGCATCGGGAAGCATGTCTGCTGCCCCCAAACTTGAACTTCAATGAGTACCACTAGTGATTGATCAACTAGGCCTTTTTTCTGACATTTGATGCATTATCCCAAGACTGAACAAAAAGCTCCGTTTTCTTTAATCCGTAAAAACCATGAGATCGACCCACTCCCCAGTGGTGGTTGGAGGGAGTTTTTTTATTATTAATGTTTTTGTATTTGTGAAGGTCATGTGACTGTCCTGTATTTGTCCCGTCCTGTCTTGTTTGTTGCCAGTGGTATTGAGAGTGGTTTCCTTCACCCACTGTGCTGGCATATGCCATCATGCGAATGAAATACGGCGTTAAACCCAAATCAAACACACATACAAATACGTTATGATTTAAAACTCCTCTGTTATATACTTTATGTAATGATTGTCTAAAGTTTGTGTTGGTGTTTGCTGCAAGTAACCACCTTGATGTAATTAAATGTCCCCCATATAACCATCAGTCAACCAATGTACAACTTCCTTCTTGTGTACTTTAAGGAAGATATGTAAAAAAGCCAACTTCCTCGAAATAGCAACTCCAGCATTACCTTTGTCTGGAGCTTAGCGTCATTATCCGGCAGAATGATCCCTCTAACATATGTGTCCAGGGTACCGGTGTACTGGTTCGCGGTTAGGTCACGTGCCTGTATCACGCTGACTATAAGCTCAGAGGAATCACTGAAAACAAGAAACAAAGTGTTTTGTTTCTTTTAGAAATAAAAGCAGGTGTAAAACATGGAAGACAGATACGAGCACCCGTGCTTTCTTAGTTTTCGCCTCAAAATTTTTCTTTGTTTCTACTTTCGCAGTTTCGTTGTTTCGAATCGCAATTCCACCGTTTTTGCACTTTCTTATTTTTGCAGTTTTGTTGTTTCGTAGTTTCGCAGCTTGGACCTTCAAAAAAAGAACAAACCTGCGAGATTAACTACGAACCTGCAAGATGTGAAAGTGCCAAACGAAATCAGGAAACTGCGATGCGATACTGGATAACCACGAAAGTATTAACCGAAATTTTTCCTTAAGGTAGAGATGGCCAAATTGATGTCGTACTTTTGTCGTTTTGTTGAAAGTCGAAACCAAGAAGCTGCAAAACTACGAACCTGCAAAGTACATCAGTAACGAATGAAATCGCAAAAACTACGTTACGATGATTGTTTCGAAATACTGCCATTGACTTTCGTGATTTTGCAGTGAATTTTTTTCGTTTTACCTCGCAGTTTTGTGGTTACGACATTTGCACATTCGAATTTTCGCTTTACAGTTTTCTCTTTTTTCCTTTTGTTTTAAAAGAGAAAATAACGAAAACATTAGTGGCCGCATCTGTCATCCCTAGTAAACAGTATCGTTCTTTATCGATGGCATGTTCCTCAGTTAATATGTTAATAAGATATTGGCACACATATATGGTTTACCATAGATTTGCTTAATGGAAGCAGAACTGGCGGGTCGAATATTGGTCACTGATGAATCCATTTTGACATTCGTTAGTCACAAGTATGATGAGATATTGGCCCACATATATGGTTTATGAGCTTAATGTAAGCAGAACTGGCGGTTCGAGGATTGGTCACTGAGAAATCCATCTTGACCTCTGTAAGTCACTGCTGACTTAGGGAGCGTCTCCACCTAGCCCTCGTAATCGCCCAAAACCACGAAACAAATAAATAAGAAAAAGTATTATCCATACGTCACATCTATACAATTCAACTCCTGTTTCCCGGTCTCCACTGTCGTGATCATGGAGGTAATTTTCTCAAGTAAGCAATTAGTGATTTACAAAACTTTGACAGCGAAAGTCCGTCTTCAAATCTAAATATTTCCCGATGCGTACATAAAATCATAAACGATCACGAATCAGATTTACGAACAGATCACGAAGAGTGGAGACGATCCCTAATACGTAGATGTATTGGAAAATATCTCCAATCTGGGGACCCTATTCGTGATATGAAGTTTAAAGATAAGTTAAATCCTAAGGAACGTGTCAAATAGTTAATGTGTCCACATACCCGTCGTATTCAATTCCACATTCGAGCTGTCCAATTTTCGGCATATCTGGTTGCATTTCAAGCACCGACGAATCAGAGGCCACACTGTCACATGACATGGCTCGTTGGAGGCCATGAGGTACTTCAACTTCTGAAACTGTAAAGCAAGTGATAAATCACATACATTTTACTTATATCCATTTAAATGAAATCATAAAGTTTATAGTTTTTGCTTTGGTTATTTTCGTCACAACACTATTGTTTGCTCAAATACAATTGCGAAAGAAATATAAAATGAGACTTAGTTTAGTAGATATAAACAAAATTGTGGCCTAATACAACGTTACTGTATTTCTGTCCGTCGTCATATAAGTGAAATACCCTTGAGTACGACGTTAAACACCAATCAAACAAACCAGGTTTCCTAACATCATCCAGAAACAGTGACTAAAACTAAAACTGTCCATACCTATCCGTTGAGTTAAGAAATGAGTTTCAACTGAATTATTCGCCTCGTCACATCTGATCACAGCAAAATTGTGAGATGTAAGATAATAGACTATGGTTAGCTGAATTGAATAAGATAACGTTACGTCCAGTTGGTAACGAATTCACCTATCCCCACCTCCAAGGAGCTTATATATTGATGTTAATGGGCTAGACAGGATCATTTGGCAGCTGACTGCTAAACATCATTAAACCTGACAGTTCACGTTTTCCCTGGGTGGAATTATAATCTATTTAAATTGAGACTTACGTTCAATCCCTCCTTTTATTAATCATAGTATTTTATGAAACCTAATATGTTTGGAAACTTAAGAATTAAATTTACATGAACAAAGGATCTAGTCGTTCTTGTAACCCTTTGTGCAAACAGATCAATTAACTAAGTTTATATCACGACACAGAGACACGTTGTTGAAGCAGATTAACTCAGAATCAGAAGAAACTAACTATTAAAAGCTATAAAATATCGTTATAGTAAAGATTTTTTTTATATTTATTTAACATACAAGAATCGACTGTTCGCGTTCTGGCTGTCCATTTAGCAAAATATCTTGTCCTACAAAAATGTGTTGGATTACACCATATATTGCTTCTAGTTTAAGAAATTGTTTTTTTTTTATATTTATATAAATGAAGCCTTATGATAAATCAAACTCACTGAACTGTACATAAAACCTGGCCTTCAAGCATCCCGTTTAAATGACTTGACTGACCCGAAAGATCAATCATGGCTGACACAGAACACACGATCATGAACTGACAGGGAGCAACTCCACTGAACACAAAATACAGTTTACAAGAGAAGAAGTTTACAAATGTTTATCTGAAGACTTTCCCGAGAAATCCTCCATTATGTGACTGTTTATCCAATTATCACATGTTGTGGGCTTCCAAGGTTTTATTTTTTTACCCTATCTTTTATTCAGGCCATCCGATGTGGTACTATATAAAACTGCAGGTATCACTGGCATATACTTTTTATCTGAATCAACTTTCCGATTTTCACCATAAGTCTGTTCATTACACATTTTGACGTTCAAACTACCAGAAAAATAATGAAAATAATTATGCAGCCAAATATAGTTTAAGTGATATGGGAAAATTCGAGAACGTCAATTTAACTAGCTACAAGTATTTGTAAATGTTATCAACCCGTTTTTGAGAGAATTGACATGGTTAAAAATGGTTAAAAATGATCAATTGTACACAATTTATAATGTTTGTAACAGGCGTGGTGACTGGATAGATTATTCAACTCAATTTATTTTAGTAACCATTATCTCGTCTCAATTTATTCCATTATGACAGGGTGTCGTTTCTATTCTTACCAATTGATGCGGAGCCGACGGATGTGGGACTTCCTCTGTCGCTCTCCTCCTGTATGGGTGAGTGTCTTCCGCCCGGGGAATGTCGACTAGGTAAATGACCTTCCTCCATGGACAGATATCTGGGGTCAGCATGAAGTGTGTCATACTGAACGAACTTCCCACTCGTGTCCAGCACAAACTCTGTGCCCGAATTAATCTGGAAATATATTTATATTTCAACATGAAGTAAAGTAGCCTTCTCAATATCAGGGGCATATGATGACTGTCTATATTTAAAAATTTGATTTGAATCAAATATAATAAAAACAGATTTATGTATTTGCTCTGTATTTATCACTGTACTGAAGAATATAAAACTCGTGTACTCAGTTTGCATTAACGGTGTGGTGGAAAGTCGAGAGGAAACTGAGTATCAAGACGAAACTGTGCACTGGCGTTTGACCATTCAAAACAGAGGAGGATGTACGCCATATCAAGGTATGGTCCTTGAAAAGCTTATCTGTACATCAAAGTACTGAAAACATGCATGGAAGCTTTAGAATTGTTCAGACGTATAGGCACTTTATGACAACTTGGACAGTTAACGAGGAACAATTACAATTTATTAAAGACATTCTATTTACGATCTTGCTCGATCTATTTGGCTCAGCTTGTTTTTATCCCTTTGATTTAACATTAGAAATTAAATCTTATGACATTGACACAAATTAATCAGAATTCTTGTCACAAATTGTTACATTTAAGCCTTTAGTTGTCCAGCGAACTAATTAACAAGAATATCGACTAGATGTTGAATACCAAAATAAAGTAAAAATGAAATATTTGTCTGGATGGAGTCAATATTAATATTATGAATTGAAAATACCACTTTAATTAGACCAATCAATGTAAACTACATATTGTTTAACTTTGTCAACAAAGTAATTAAATCCACACTAAAGCTAGAAGGTTAAGTAAAACACGTAATTATTGTCAATTTTACCTATTTACCTCTCGAAGTTTCTTGGGAGTTAATTTGAAAACAGAGCTACAGCTTAAGGCACACAAGGGACATGATTTATTCAAGAAAAAAATAAGCCGGAAGCTTGAGTTTATCTATATGTATGGTAAATCTATCATTAAGGCAATGCGTGAATGGATTGAAAATATGTTTTGAAAAAAATGGAGTACATTATTCTTATAAATGCACAAAGGAGAATTTCTCGTTACCAGGGCTACTAATGTAGTTGTCCTTTTCCCGGCACATTCTGTGAGTAATCTATTCTTATAGTAATCCGGAGAAAGTAAATCTAAGTACCAACCTACCTCTTGGAAATATGTTTGTCAGTTATAATGATATATTTATATATTGTCACAGAAAAATAAAACGGATAATCTTAAAATGTGAATTGTTAAGGTCAATTGTTTTATCCATTGTTCTTGACAACAGCTGTCCATGACATCGACTGTAGACAATTATAAAATACTGGCTTCTCACCATATTTGCGCCCGAAAGCTTCGAAACTACATTCAAAATACCCAAACGATTTTTGGATTTTATAGATTGTCGTAACAAACAAAACAAGGACGTCCCAAACATATCGTCTACATGTCACCCCTGAGAGCACCAAGGGAAAAGGCCAGTCCCCTAAGCCACAGGCTATGGATTACGGAGACAATTGCGTGTGTCCCTGGATCTTTACATGTGTTACTCTATTCATGCGCCAATTATTCCACTTTATTTCTACCTTTACTTATTCAACAAACTAAGCTCAATAATGACCTCTATATTTCTGGGGGGATCGATAAGTATTAGTAATCTATTGATATAGTTATAGAATGCAAAATTATCTATAGTACTTTAGCAGAAATCGTTTTAAAAGGTTCGTGATAGAATGGATTTGTTCGGAATTAATTATAAATATAGCAATAATCTCAAATACCATTAGGGATTACAATACGGCTTTTTTCCGCAACAATCTGAGGTAAGTTACGTTGAGATTAACAGAACACTTGCCATGTGTATATACCGGTATGTACCGTTAAAGAGGATCCGAAACCTAACTCCATCGTTTTTATAAGTACGATAAAAGCTAACCGTTAAAGGCTGGAAAGAAGATTACTTTCAGATGAATTATTTTGTTAGCCTCTTTTACAAAGTGAGTACTAAACAGTATATTCCTTATTTTGAACTTAAACTTTCTTAGTTTAAACAGGCATAAAACATTAAGAACATTGTGTACGTTGAAAACTGTGCGTCACGAACCTCTGTGCAAGGCACCGAGTTGCCATCAGTAAATGCTGCCACGTAGACCACTTAGCCAAACGGTCTTCTACAGTGGTCAAGGTGGTCTACATTTGCTCTTGGCAACTCGGTGCCTTACTCTAAGAGTGGTTGTTACGATTTCTGGACAGGTTTTAACGTATAATTTTCAGTTCAAAACAATAAAGTGTTATCCTAATAGAGCAAATATTTTGAATGGGAAAGATGTTTACAAGTGAACACCACACACACTTATTATTGAATAGAATCAGTTACTGATTATTCAGCAGTGGTGATTACTTTCACCTCTTCTACACCAGACTGCGTAACTTAATTCGTGTGGGGAAATGGCTGCCTGCTTTCCTGTCAAGTATCAACTCACTTAGGCGAAGCGGTTTCTTGGGTTATTTCATGCTAACCCGATTAAACCAAGCCTAGGATATATAGTTAATGGGGATTTGGTTGACCTGGTAGATACTGATATCATATTGCCATCACAGCAATATAACGGTCACGAGGAACAACCCTTAGAAGTACGTTCGTGAAGAGTTCTTCACTGCATTTAGTGCGTCATTTGAACAGGATGGAGGTCGAAGGAAAGTTCAAGTATCTAATTCTGTTCGCATGAAGGATGAATTCATTTATATAGTCGGTGATGTTTACAGAAGGCATTGCGGCGGACTCATTTGGCGCGTTTGCAATCAGCAAACCTACTCAATGTGTATAATGAGCGGTGTCTACGATCATATATGCAGTAACTTTCCAATGCAAACAAGCTTAATTGATTACAGACATATCATAAACAGCCCAGCAGAAAGAAGTCGTCAAATGCCTGTACTAGTATTGAGTGCTGCCATAAACAACAAACATAAATCCTTTGTTAGAAAATATTGTCTTTTGAAACGACGGGGCGTCACTGCTTCTGGATTACATTTTCACTTAATAACTGCAACCAATCACCGCTTGCACATACAATACACCAGGCAGTTGAAAAGACCAGCAGCCGTCAATAGTACCCTTGGTGAACGAAGACACCAAGTGGTTAGTAATGGACTAATGGTTGACTCATCAATGGGGATGAATGAGTGAATGCTATTAGAATGAAAAGAATGAATGAAGATAAGCAATAAAAAATAATAAAACAAATAAACAAAGAGTCTTAGTCTGTGACACCAACCAAACAAGAGGAACTGATGGCCGTTATAGAAGGGAACAAGGTAAAGTAACTACATATCCGCCTGTCTGTGTATTTAGATAATACCTTGACACGTCTTCATCAACTATGACTGTTATTAGTATTCCTCAATTTGGTTTGAATAAATTTGCATCATTCAACTTGAGGACTTAGGTATGGCGTAGAGTGCATTGTCAGAAACAATGTGTCTTAGAGGATTCTTTAGAAAAGACGAGGGTTCTTCATTGAACTATTACAAAAAGAGTGTCTTTGTTATTGTTATTGTTATTGGCATTGTGATATATACTAAAATGTAATTTCTGTCGAGAGAACAATGTTATACGTTAACTGTTTCTCTTATAATAGTTGCAGAGGCAGATTGTATTTCAGGCTATCCTTTTAATCACTGAAGCAATAAAGTAGTACCTGCCAATATGTCAGATATGAAAAGCTTTTCTAAAACACTTATGCTCTAGCGTGTGGTCTAAGGCTCCACCGGAGTTCCAAGCTCATCTCACAGTCCAGTTCACAGCATATGTAGTCACACCGGTAATTGTGACATCCTGTGAATGTCAGTGACAATGGAGGACGGACAACCCAAAGACTTTAGAGTTGTTGTAAAGCCTTTTTAGTTCAATGTCCAAACTTTTAGATTAAGAGTGTTGGTGTATATTTAGGTATTGGATTGCAAATGTCATTCGTGGGCAGATATACAATTACTCTGTCTAGCTGTCTAATAGATTATTTTATTATTACTTTGTAAAGGTTAACAACGTATAATTTCACTGGAACATTTGGTCAGGGGACATTATTAGTAAGTAGACTGGAAACTTGAAAGGATATAGTAGGAAATATGTCAGATGTTTAGACTTAGAGGTGTAAAGTGCATGTGATACTTGTGTCTGAAGTGTATGTGGTAGCCTATGTCTATCCGGTAAGGATAACGTTATTAAACGGAATATTTGTTCTAGAAACATGACAGCAGACTGTTTTAATTCAATTTTTAAGAGTTAATTCGATGGTAATCAACAAGAAAGCGGTTCATTGAGTTACAATTTTTGTATCTATTTGTATTTCTTCGCCATTAAACATAAAAGCAGTTTAATTTTTGTGTCTTTTAGAAATTGTTAACGAAAATAGTGATAAAAGCAGTTTATCTAGCGACCATCAATACAGTACGTCTTGGTAGCTTTGAATAAGACCTATGTTTTTAAGGTGAGCTGGATGCTACTAAAGCGCGGTCATTTGTTTTACCGAAGACAAGAATAGTACATTTGACAAGGAAGATAAGGTAATAATTAATGATATAGCCTCTGAGACTAGTCTGTTTAAAATGAAACATCCACAAACAGAACAGACCGTAAATATCAAAACCACCAGTTACCTGGCTAATTGAGATCACCATAAACTAAAGAACATGGCCAGTATTGACGGGGTCAATAGCGGGCGGAATGTCCTCCTATAATTTGTCAACCACATCAAAACAAAGCTATTCCTGGTCTGGAAGATAAAGGAAATGAAGGGCACTTGATCTTATTGACGCACGGATCAGGTGGATAGAAGTGAACTAAAGTCGCGGTAGAGGTCTCCAGCACACAGATGTGAAATATTGACCTGTTATTGATTTATACAGATCTCCGGATAATCATATTGACACGCAAGAGTGTTGCCTGAAATATTCATAATAAAACAAACACGGACACAACGGTTATAGATGGCGACTGAGGTAACTAGAGATTGGTCTGACACTTGTATACATTACTAAATTAATGAATCAAGAATCGTATTTTTTACAGTTTCGTCATAAAAAATAAATAATTGTGAATTTATTGACGATTGCATGTCCAGAAACTTTCACTCTTCTTTTCAAGGAAATGTTGAGGCAACAACACAGAATATAACTATTATGAATTTCATAACCCCGCAATGCAAAAATGAACAGAAAAGAAAGTACCGAAACACTTTCGTCGCAGTTCGGAGAAATCAAATATACCAGTATGACTGGTTTAAAAAATAAAACGTTACAATCAAGTTATGTACCTGATACTTGACCAAATAAATATAATCTGGTTGCCGGATGTATATGTAAGACTAACTTGTCAAGCTTTACCTTGTACACTTTGTGTGGTCATGCACACACAGCATTGTCATTATTGAATTCACGTAATTCAGTGATTAACTTATATGAGGTTTAATCTAAACTTGTAATTAAAACTTAAACCGGCACTACATTTCCTAACACATTCTGTATAACCAAGTCAGTGGGGCAGTCTTTACCAGAAAGAATTATCAGAATCTATCCACACAACATTACCAGTGCTAAATACA
>JARFOD010139059.1:0-13236 GCA_031763545.1 Mopalia muscosa
ACTAAGAAAGTGTTATTCCAAAATAACGAAAATACTGTTAATCTTCACTTTCTAAAAGACACAAAAATTATTCATAATCATAATTTATACTGTAAATATTTTGTTCTGATTATACCCAAAGCTTGAATATAGCATACAGACAGCTCAATTTATCAGACCTATATAACACATGCCTGAATATATAAGAAACCATGAATACAGAGAAACCATGCATAAACCTGAAATGTTAGCAGTGGTTTAGGACAAGATTTCTGGGTTCATGTCCTTGGATTTAGATCATTTTCCCAAAACTAAGTCTTTTTGAAAGGAGGTTATACTCCGTTTATAGTTGTGTTTGTTTTTTTAATGTCCAATATGTTATAATCCTGTCTACAACCAAGACTCGATGATGAAACAAAGTTTGTTTTATATTCGTCTCTTTGGGTTTTATGCTGAACTGCTGATATGCCCTATAGAGTCCATTAGAGAAATCATTGCTGTAGAAAATACATCAATAACTGATCATTTGCTATGTTTTGTTATTTCAGGTTGATAAAATAATGTCTAAATTTGAGACTCAAGTTCAAGATTTGGATGTCCGATCACAGGTGAATTATTGTGTTCCTTGTCAATTAATACTGTATATAGCTTAATTTAAAAAAAAAAAACAGTCTTTTGGGGTACCTCTATTTATGTTCTATACTTAATATGACTATCGTCATATAAGTTTTCCTCTGTGCAGTGTACTGTTTTATTTAGCACTGGAGGAACATTTATTATCCAATTGAGCAATGCTTGAAATTTAGAGTTACTGTTGGGTTAGTGTAGCTTTTTTAATATGTTGGAGTACACTACCATTTTATAAGTACACTATCTTGAACACAACTGTGAAGACCAACTAATCCAATACTTGATTAGTCTTAATATTTTTTTAAAAATTTGCTACCTTAGTTCTTTTTAAATGGAAAAGACACTGAAATGTTGTTACCTAATTTGTTTTTAAACAAGAGGTGTAATTCCTGGTAAATCCCTCTGGTCAAGTGATGTCATGGTAAAAGAACAGTACATCTATCATTATTATCCAACAGTGAAATATTTCACATTTTATGATTGTGTTAGTGTGGATATGAATTTGCTGTTTTAGATTATCACAGTGATATAGTGAAATAACAGTATTTTCATTATTTTGGGATAAAACTTTCTTAGTTTGAGCAGATACCAGTTCAGAAAATTTTGTAGGTTGAAACCTGTCTGGGTATCGAACCCACGACCTATAAGGCTGGGTGGCTGAGTGGTCTAGCTAGTCTGCATTTACTGCTGGTGATTCAGTGCCTAACTCTGAGGGTTGTATTCACGGATGGGTTCTTTATTTAAAAACATACGATGTTTCAATAAAGTTCAGGTATACTGTGTTTAACAACTATCGTCAGTGTAGCACCCTTTCTATCGCACAAAATAAGTAAATTTTTGTCTAAATAGTATGGCAAATGTTTATATGTTAGATTCTTCACCAAAAATGCAAAATGTATGAAATATTTTGATCACAGGTAAGTTATTGTGGACACCTGTCGTGTTGCTTGTCAGGTTATTACTGTACGTATGCAGAGTAAAACATATTATAAGCTTACTCATAAATACTTTTTATTGAAAGCCGAATTTCACAGTGCATGTGGTACATGAGTAACACAGTTTTTTTTTTAAATTTTAAAGCTGGGGAGCATTTGACATGATGCGGCGGTGTCTGAGAAACTATTCATTAACTTTTTATTGCCTTATGTTAGATTCTTTACCAAAAATGCAAAATGTATGAAATACTTGATTTTATATTTTGCTTAGACTTTGGAGGATTCCATGAGCACGGCAACCACCCTGACGACACCCCAGAGCCAGGTTGATGCTTTGATACAGGAGGTGGCTGAAGAGAATGGCCTGGAAATTATGGATCAGTTACATGAGCTACAGCCCGGAACATCCACATTACAGGCTTCCAAAGAGGCAAAACAAGAGGATGATCTCTCCAGAAGGTATGGTGGACTTTCTCTGCCATCTTTCATGAACTTATCTGATGGCCCTTTCTTCCCCCAACCAGTTTAACATGCAAAGCCATTAAATATGAGAAAAAAAAAAGCAATTTTCATAAATTAAATTTTAAATATGAATTAAATTAAGTTAAAGTTTTAAAAATGTTTCCTCTCGGTTTTCTACCGTAATATGGCTAGGTGTAGTGACTCTAGTGAGAAATGGAAAATCTGTCGTCGTCACAAGTGAAATACACTTTAATCAAACAAACAATGAATTGCCATCTTTCATGAATTTCATCCAGAAGATATATGGTGGCTTATGTTGCCATCTATTTTCGATACAAAATCTTAAATACACTCACCACAAGCTGGGCTGCTAGGTTGCTTAAACTGTTTGTTTGATTCGGGTTTAAGACATATTTAAGTTTATTTTACTCATATGGGGTGTGCCAGCCGGCTGGGTGAAGAAAGCCACCCTTGTTATAACAAGACATCACAAAACAGATCTGCTTCCTGTTGCCCCTTTTAGCTTTGGAAGCACATTGGCGACAGGAATTTCACTTGTGCTCAGCTGCTTAAGTTGTTATTATTTTCATTGAACCTTGAGGTTTACTGATGGTCCCTTCTCCAAACCATTTAAATTTGCAAAGTCATCTGTTGAAAAAAAATACAGTTTTCCTAAATAAATGTCTGGTAGTACATTTCAAGCACGGCCATATTGACTTTACTTAGCAATGGAGGTACATTAATTATCAAACAATATTTTACAAATCACTTAATGGTTTATGGGGGCCTACGGCTGTGGCTTACTGGTAGCGTGTTCGCTTACAAAGCTGAACCTGCTTCGATGTACCGTTCACAGAATGAAGTTTGCCTGTTGACAATCAGGTATATGAGCGAGCCACATGTTGTGGCTCCGGCAATCACGGGGTGGGTTTTTACAAGGTTTCCTCTCGGTTTTCCAACTTAAAATGGCTAGATGGAGTGTGAAGTGGACAATCCGTCATCATATAAGTGAAATACCCTATAGTACGACATTAAACCCCAATCAATCAAATAAAATCATGGTTTATGGTTATTTCAATGTTACTTTTTACTGTTGGAGTACATCCAATCATATACATGTAAGTGACACCATAAAACATTGTGTTAAGCACCAGTCAAAAAATCAATCAATCTGAAATGCTTATCATTTATTCGATAACATATTTTCTTTCTATTTTTCAGATTACAAGCCTTACGGAACTGATGTCTAATCTACTAGATCTATGAGGTGTAAGATAATGTCCAGACTGGAGAGCCTTCCTCTATTGTGTACATACTTTCACAGAGACAGTGCTCATATCCTATTGTATAGTGTAAATAGTTTATGTCGCATATTTTATATACATCAGGCTGAATTCTATGTTTTTGACAAATTCTACAAAGGAAGAGGGCAGAGACAATGGCTACCATTGTTGACACAAGGTTCGACAGATGGAAAGTTTGGATTGAAAATCTGTGTTAACCGAAGCTAGCTATTGCTCCAAATATAGTCAAACGCTGTATATCAAAATATGAAAAATGCTTGAACATGACATCAAACACCAATCAATCATTCGGGTATCTTTGCTTAGTCTGTTTTGAAGTTTTCTGACAATCTCACCCCAATTTCATAGAGCTCTGGAAATCACAGGGTGATTTTTTACTACGTTGACTTTGCTCCCAGAATTCAGTTTTCCACTGTAATTAGACAAGGAACAGTGTGAAGTGGACAATCTGTTGTCAAATAAATGAAATACCCTTGAGTATGATGTTTAACCTTAATCAAACAAATCAATTCACCATTGTTTTTTTTTTAACTAGGCAGAGTAAAAAGTTGACAATGTGTTATCCTTTAAGTGTATGATTTAAAACCACCTTATGGTTGAGACAGTGGGGCTGTTTCCTATTGGAGTTCATTGTGAGGGCGTTTGAAGTGAGCTTCCTGTTGCCCTGGTGTTAATACAACTATGAGGTAGCATTAAGTCTATCTATTCCGTCTCACACACATTGTGAGATTGCACCATGCATTATGTCGTGTGCTTATCTTGTCATGGTTTGTTGCCAGTGGGCTAACAAGATGTTATATGTGTGAAATCACCTAACTTTATAGTACATATCGTAAAACCAAATCAGTCATAAACAATTCAACTGACCAACTGTCTTGAACTATTATTTCATAAATAATAAATTTCGTACAGTAAATAACTTTTAATACACAAATTGTATTCTCTTGTAATATTTTTTAATTGATTATGCATCAGTTTTATATAATGACAGCATATCATCAATGACTTTAAAACTGAACTTCAACCATTAGCCCTACAATGTGAAACCAGTAATCTTTAGCATACAGGGCTCATCCCTAGAAAGTCGGCAAGAGAAAAGCTGCTTCATCTGAACATCTAATTATGCGAGGAATGTCTTCATTTGCTTGTATATTTTTTATCTGTCATCTTTATTCTACCTGTGTATAAAATGTATTTAATTTTCTTTTTTAATAAAGAAACAAGTTTTCAAATAAACTATTTGGAAGCTACTTGAATATAATTTAATTGTTTTTTAATAAATAATTGTGTTTATTTTTTTTTGTGTATGTCACACTTAGGTTTTGTTCACTTGTTATCACCTTAAGTAAAGTTAGCATACAGTTGTCTAGGTGACCAACTTTGATCGCTAGTGCTTTGATACCTGGCTTCAAGTGTTATGGTATAGTACAAATGCATATTTATGCAATCAGTTGTGGGAGAACATTAGTTGTGAACAATGCATTTGTAGGTCGTGGGCGGTTGGAGGGATCTTCATGTTGCCCTGGTGCTCTCAGAGCTAAAGGGGAACAGGAAGCCCATCTGTTAGTGGCGTCTGTATTGCGTCCTGTTGTTGTTGTCCTGTATCTGTCCCGTCCTGTCTTTGTTTGTTGCCAGTGTTGTCGAGACTGGTTTTCTTCACCCATTGGGCTGGCACGTCGTCATATAAGTGAAATACCCTTGAGTACGACGTTGAACACCAATCAAACAAACAAACATTTGTAGGTCTTTATAACACTTCACATTATAGTTTGTTGTGTTGCTGTTCCTTCTTCAAAAATACACTGCCTTCATTTAAATTAACTTTCCCTTTTAAGCATGGTATTATAAATGCCGATCAATCAATCAATTCTCAACCGGCAACATTTTCTGAACGAAAGTTTGTTTAATCTATTAAGGAAGAGTTATCCCTAAATACCAAAAATACCATTAGTCAATTTACTTGTTAAAAAACAAATTCAAAATTATTTTATCGCATAAGGAACTTGAATGTCCCTGAAACAGTTTTCTTTTCTCTTGCGGTTGGTTGGAGGGAGCTTAGTGTTGCCGTGGTGCTCTTAGAACTAAAGGGGAACAGGAAGTCGATCTGTTTGTGGTGTCTATATTTTGGGGTATAGAGCAAAAATGTTGTAACTCAAAAATCCTCATAATCAGTTTTTTTGTCAAAGCCGTACTTTTATTGTTTCTTCATAACATAGTAAATCCTGGGATCAAAACTGGACTTGCCATAATTATGATAAAATAGTGGGACATACCACAATTTTGCTCGCAATGGTCATGGATTTAAAAGGAGTTACAACAATTGTGCATTGTGAAAACCAACAACCAATTTGAATTTACAGCAACTAAAAATAAAGAATAGATCCTCAGTGTTTTGAAGGCAGTAAAAACTCGATTTTATCAATTTTGGAGTTACAACATTTTTGCTCTATACCCGCAATTTAGTCCTGTATTTGTCCCGTCCTGTCTTTGTTCAGTTGTTGCCAATAGTGTCAAGGGTGGTTTCCTTCATCCATTGGGTTGGCACGTCGTCATTTAACTGAAATACCCTTGAGTACGACATTAAACCCCAATCAAACAAACAAACAAGTCTTTTCTCTTTTAAGATATGACTTCAATTTAAATGTTTTGTTTAGATTGAGTATTAACCCTAACTGTGAACAGAGAATTCACATTTTGTCTTACATGACAGACCTGCCACAAATGCTCTATCAAAGTTTAAGTCACAGTCATTGTGTTTCTTTTAGTTCATCACAGTTTGAGGAATGCAGAAAGAGCACATGTAAAAACACAATAAGTTTTGAATGAATCATAGTAATTATAGACCAGAAGCAGTTAAACCATATGAGATACTTAATATGCTCTATTCAGCATCTATTTACTTTCTACTTATCCTAAAATTTTATTTAATCTGGCCAGAAAATAATTCAATAAGGAGGACCCCAAATTAAGTTCACCCGACCCAAAATAGATTTTAACACAACCCAAAATTAAATTTAAATCAAAACTGTATAAAACAAAATACTACAAGTGACCTAAGTTCGTTGTTAACAAAAAGCCACTCGATCTCCTGATGATATTTGAACATGTAGCCTCGTGATAATCACGCTGTATGACCGGCCTAATGTACACGTCTGACCATGTTGCATTGATAAGCCTACTTACAGAGTTAAGCGCCCTTCTTTGGAACTCTTTTGTGCATGTGCTTTCAAAACTTTGCAGAAAAGATTGGGAATATCAAAGAACAAATATGTCTTTGAAGAAATGCCTGTTTCTCGGACATGTAATGCAACGGCACACGAAGGCAGCTAATCATGTTAAAGTTCGTGTGGTTAACATGAAACTAGATACATATTTGTTAATGGTAAGCCAAATACCTCGAAAACCGGGGTCCAAATAAGCCCATATGACTATTTTGACGTGAACGCTATCTCATTATTACTATAAAGGCTATGTAGGAGTGTTATGATATTTGAGTGTTAAAGATCGATGAATAAAACAGAACTAAAACTAAAAAATACTGTCAGTAAAATGGTACCTAACCCTAAGTCCGATCCCTTGAATCCATAAAAAAAAAAATCAGAAAAAAAAGGTTATGAATTATACTTACAAGGACAAATTTGTATACATATCCGATTCAAACTGGGAAACATCATGGCGGCCGAGTTCGTCGTACACTGATGTGTGGACAGATAAATTGTTGTGATTTAGACTTTTTGGTAAAATAGCTTGACCTTTTTGGCTTTAATTAGCAGAAATGCAAAGTGAACTTGACTGTTTTATTGCACTGTGACTTTTTATGGCAATGGCATGTTTATATGCTATTTACAGGTAACGGACCAATTCTACAATTAGACCGCTACGTACATGCGTAGATGATACTTAACCGCCGTTATAGTGTGTACACTATGCTGATAACACCGCTGTAATTATAAAAAACATGACTCCCCTTTCGAAAACGTCCAAGGTAGATCCATTTACCGTAGACGAGCACGTTTTTTGGTAAAAAAAACGTGACAAAGTGGGTGTTTTCCAATAATCAAAGACTCTCATCAGTCGGCTGATGTGAATAAAGTCTGTTGGGCAAATTTTACCTTTTTCCATTGTCTATTGAGGGTATGATCCACTGAATCTGGTTGAATCTGAGGCGATTTGATAACTTTGACATTCGGCCATTTTGACAAATCTACCCAATCAACAGACTGAAATGCGTCACGTGACTCAATTTTGAAACTGCAATAGCGGACAGGATATGGATGTTTTGCCAATAAAGCGTAAGACTGCATTGACGATACCTGGATCTAATTCACCCTCACTATATTGCATATGCAATGCTGACGATACAGCTTCACCAAAGAATTCTTGTGGATTGAGATTTGTTTTCCAATCTACACAGAAAGTAAGTCAGTTCAAATGGAAACAAACCCTGTGAGGGACTGGGTGGGCCATGGCCCTGCAGAATATTCCCTCGGCTTCCACGGTCGATCGTAAGAGGCGAGAAATGAGGTTGCTTTATTTTATTGCTTTATTTCCTTGATTTCCGTTTGCACAAAAAGGAGCAAGTTATAGAGATTCTCCCTGCCATCTATGTAACCGGTTTGGCACAAAATCTGTGCCATTCAGGATTATATTTGTGACTATAGTTTTGTGGAATATATAGCACTTTGCACATAGGCGACAATAATCAAATTATTAAAAACTAACTGTCCTATCAATTATTGTTGGAATACACTGCACACGGTCGTATAAGCACAGCGTAACCAACCAAAGGAAGGTAGGCTTGATCGTATTCATTCAGTCCGGTAGACCACCTTATAATGAGAAATTGCTCAATATTTGCACTAAATTCAAGAAGGGAAACAAGGCTTCCAAACAGTGTCAGTTAATTGATTGATTGGTTTTCAACACCATGCTTTAGGTTATTTCACTTATATGATGGCATTGTATTCGAACAATAATTGACACTAGCATAACCAAGATATGAATAATGTGCATAATGTTGGAAAGTGGATTTCCATCCAGTGCTAAGTAAAGACAGCATTGCTACTCTTTAAAGAAATCTCTGTTAGCCACAGGACCCAAACAGTGTTGGAATGTTGGGAAACTTATGATTTCTTATTTATAGAGCCTGAAAATGAGCAAGTAACGTATAAAACTTGTGGATGAGTCGATGTAATGTCGAAGAAAGCAATTAAAAGACACCCCCTCCCCCGACGAAAATATGTATAAAAAAAGGAATTAAATTTTGCATCCCTTTTCTTTCAGTATTTTAACAAGAGAAAGGATTACTGGGCCATTGATCAGGAAGAGAAATGTAATATTGGTGACTTTGTATTAATAGAAGAACTTGAAGAGAGAGTTTCACCTAGAACACGATTTCAGGTGAAAGAAACTGTGTTTCAATTGGGAGCTGTTGTTGACCCAATAACAGGGAGGAAATGCCGTGGCAAAGAATTCATCGAGGAGAACAGACAAACAGGATTAGCTGAGGCAACAACAACATGAAAATAAACTGTGATGTTTAATAATGATGTACATGGTTTTTATAAACAAGGTGTAGATTTGTATATTGTTTAGTAGTTTGAATAATGTTCCATAAAACTCTGGATTTTGGATTTGTTGGGAGTTGCAAATGTCAAGAGCAATCATTGGCCTAAATAGTGGCAACCTACATCCGTGTTAAAGGAAACCTATGACTGATATTAGGATCTGTTACAATTGGTGACATAGTATTAGCCAGAAATCAAGAAGAGGGTGTCTCAAGTCACCATTTTGACTGGGTGTCAGATTTTACTGTTCCTCAATCTTCCCCATGTTAAATTTGACTGAAACAGGGTGTCTTGTTGGCTTCTTGTTTGTCACAAAGACACCGAGACATCCCTCTGGATAACACTATGATTAAGGAGCATGATTTGAAGGTGTGTAGATTTTGACTCAGTTCTTCTAGAGCTTTCTATTGAGAGAGTTTGTCCTGTAAAGGCAATTTAATGAAAGTGTGTTGCTAATGCATTAACTCTTTGCCTCCGGAATATGTTTTCACATGTGGATCTATTTAGGCAAAATATCCTTGTAGAAAATGTAAAGATTTTTTACGTTTGTAAAGTAATATGGCCAAAACTTTTAAAAAGAATCATAGGTATAGAAAAGTATATATTTTCTTCATGAGGATTACTTTCTGTATCTAAAAAGCAAAAAGGCTAAAATATCGCCACAGTCCACAGCTTGCGGATGCAAAGATTTAAGATGCTTGATACTGTTCACAGTGGAAGGAAGATAGATATCGCCCCTGGAAAGCCATATAACCTAGTTCATTGAAATCCCATACCTTGTGGAGAAACTTTGAAAAAATGCCGGAGAGTCGCTCTTGAGCTGTGTGCAGGATTTGGAGACAAAAATTATAAATGTCACCTGATTTGTTGTGTGTGATCAGAATAAAATTTGACATTTTATCCTGGAATGGATATATTTTAATAGTCGATTTATAGTTTCTATATAATTATTTAATTCTGTCAAGCTAAATTGCTGCAATATATGTAAATAAAGATATTTTCAATTAAGTTAGGTGGTTTGGAGGAAGCTTCCTGGTTCCTGAAGTTAATAGACAATACAATGCCTATTTCTCGATGAGGTCTTTGTTTTGTGGGATTGTACTATGTAATATCAGTTAAGTTTCCATCACCCACTGGTTGTGTCCATTGTCTTAAGGTGCATTCTCACAGGGCGATTTCAGGGGATTCCCCTTATTTGAAGAGTTTTGATTCGTTGACTCTATTTTTGACCAATCAGACAGCCCGAATAGGGGGAATCCCCATGAGTTGTAACTACAAATCGTACCATGAGAATGAGCCTTTATGAGCAAAATAACCTGAAGTGCATCAGCAAAAAACACCATCAATTAATCAGTTTTAACTGAAGCAAAGTTTTTCAACTTGTTTTGGATTCTACGGTTTCTACCACAGACTGAATAAATTTATTTCAGCTTTCAATCACAAATTCATTGGCCGGGGCTTGGTGGTTAGCAAGTGCGCTTTCTAATCCTACTTCGATGTGAGTCCATCTGTCGACTCCAGGTTTATGAGTGAGTAACAAGATGTGGCTCTGGCAATTGAGGGGTGGTTTTAACGAGGTTTCCTCTTGGTTTTCCACCCTAATAAGGCAAGGAACAGTTTGAAGTGGACAATCCGTCGTCATATAAGTGAAATACCCTTTTGTATGACGTTAAACCCAAACCAAACAAACAAACAAATTCATTAGAGGATTGTAGGTTACCTACCTTTTTCTGGCTTGGTTTTGATAGTTTTTGACATAGATTTTGACAAACAAACGAAATCGTTTCTAGTATTACTACTAGTAATACGTAGAATGGGATTTGAAAATGTTTTACAATGGCAAAACAAAGCCAAGACCATATATCTAGGGTGTAATTTAATATTGAGGATGCCATTCCCTTTGGTTTCTGTTAATAAATCTATTTATTGCTTTTAATACATGTGAGATAGAAGTTGAATAATTTAAATTCTTACTATAATCAGGCTTAGCCAGCAATCAAAAGTATGGTGTCCAAAATGGTCATTTTGCTTAACTACTCAAATAACACGGTGTCCAAATGAGTCCAAAAAAAGGGTGACCCCTGTTTATGATATTTTGTTTACATTTTAAAGGCTCTTGAAGAAAAACTGTTGTACTGGCAATTTAACATGGCCTTAGCCAGAAATCAGAAGTAAAGTGTCCAATATGGTAATTTTGCTTCAGTTTTTAAGTAACTGGGTGTCCCCATCTCCTGCATGTTAAGGTTTCTTAAAACAGGGTATCCAGATGAAGCAATTGTTAAATTCAGGATGTCCATTAGGCCTAAACCCTTGCTGGAAAATAAATAGGCATACAGTTTGATCGTCACTGGAAATATTTTCTTCCATTTAAGCCAATAATCATAATCAACATTACTTAACTCGCTGGATAGAAGTAGAAATTCCAGGTTTTTATAGCAAAACTGAGGATGAACTTCCAGCAATGGTATCTAGCACAGAAAGTAGCAATGATGTATGCAGCATTCTAGATGAAAGTGACCGGTCTGAAAAAAGATATGGTAAATTTCGACTATCAATATTAAATGCTGGAATATAGGACAAAATCCCAGCATTATGAAAGCCAAAGTAATTTGTTAAAGAAGAAAAATTTTGTATGGACAAAAATGTACACAAAATGAGTTAACAGTACATTATTTAAACCTGTAAAAAATATTTTTGTTCTATCAAATTTTATTGATATGAAACTATGAATAAATGCTTTAAATAACTTATCTTAAAATGATAATACTTTTCAAGCGTTTTTTTTTTTATCATTACATTAATATTTCATAAAAATAAAATAACACAAAATTAATTGGAGAAAAAATAATTAGGGGTGATAAATCATGCACATTTGTTTGTATCTGCAAATGTTATTATTTTTAGGCGAAAAAATATTAATTTGCAGCTCCCAATACCTATTAGGTTTGCATGGATTTTAGCCCTCAAAATCTTCTAGCAGCATTGTAGTACCGCATTTTGAAGTCCATTTAATTAAGCCTTTTATTCTTTCTCTTTTATCATTGTATGTTTAAGTTAAATAGTTTTAACCTACAAATATATAATATTTTAATGGATTTTTTTATCAAAACAGAAAAAAGTGAAAAAAAATTCTTTGCTATCCAGCAAGCCCCCAGGGAGGATCGAACTCCCGACCCCTGGTTTACAAGACCAGTGCTCTAACCACTGAGCTATGGAGGCTGTGCTGTAGCATGGAGCGTTTATTTTGGATATATTATTGGGGCTCGTAAATGTCGGTTGAATTATTTTAAAACCTATTTCCGCTTGGTTCATATAATTTTATGATTGTAACTCACACCAGCTTTATCACAGTTTTTATTAATTTGTTCTGAAGGAGTTCAAACCGCAGTGGAAATTAAAACTAAGGGAGGTAATGCAGAGTTCAACACGCACCTGCATACGTGTCGCTGAATAGCTGTCAACAAATGTCAACATTTATTAGGAGAGTGTCTGTCACTAGTAAAGTTGCACCACCGAGGTCAAAATTTGTTTAACCCGGCACTGGATACCGTTTTATATTAATTTGTTTAACCCGTTTTATATTTATGATGTGAAAATTTTTCATTTCGTCACTAGTAACAGGTTAAATTGACCAACGAATGTGGGTCGACGGTTATTGCATACGCTATTTAATGTAGATCCATGCAGGTACCGTTATAATATAGCGTATGCAATACTACGGTACCAGCATGGATCTACTTATAGGCGCTAGCCTATAAACATGGCTTGGTCTATAATTTGAGAGAGTGACGCAGCTAGATATCCAGTTATCCTTCAATGCAATCATTAGAAAACCACGGCCACTCCCCGTTAAAATTATATTTTTACTATTTTAAATACCAGCATATATAATAAAGAGATCCATGCATGTATCAGTAAATGTAGGCCCTAGTCCTGATATAACTGAGAATGCATATACATATATGGCCTAATTTGCCGTTAGGCTATATGAATATATGAATTCTTAGTTATATCAGGACTACAGTAAATGTAGTCTATATATATTATATGTGGCCTAACAATGTTATGGTGAGAAAATTCTTTTCTCGTCGATACTGATTGTGGTACTATCGTGTTGTGTCTAGAAAATTCATAATTATTCACATTTTATGTCAGTATTACAAATCTCAACTTTCAACTGTCAGGGAATTAAATCTTGTGTACCTGAAGTTCGTGACTTGTGTGACAAATGTGATATCTGCTTTTTACAAGAACACTGGTTAACTGATCAGAATTTGCCCATTTTAGACAATATTCATAATGACTTTTACGCGAGAGGCATTTCGTCTGTGGACAGCAGCAAAGGATTAATAGTGGGTC
>JARFOD010139070.1:0-13235 GCA_031763545.1 Mopalia muscosa
ACCTGCAAAACTAGACCATGTAGGGAAGCTTTGAATAAAATATTAATGTGATTGGAGCAGCAGTTTCTGAGATATAGAGATAACAACAATTGTTATGGGACAGACGGACGGACCACGGAGAGTGATGAGAATAGCCCACAGTCATTCTGACTGATTCCTTCGGGAGTCAGTTGATCATTGCAGCAGATTCAAATGAAACGATCCCATGCACCTCGTCGCCAATTTATTATTGTGGGTTTAACTTACTAATAACATGAAAGCTCCGGATCTGTTTGCATTGATGTGTATTCGAATAACGTGATGTTACATGATCTGGTTTCATACAAATTACGGAATGATAAAATGATCGAACATGGATTGTTTCAATACTACATGTCGTCCAACATATCTTGTCCGGACCATAACTCAGTTACAGTTCAACGTATGCATACAACATTATTCACAATATAGACACGTGGGACGTGAAACTTTTCCTGCAAATTTGTGCAACCGTTTCCACTCATTTATGCAAATTTCTACCTAAATTATGCAAATTAACTGTTTGCCGTCCAACATATCTTGTCCGGACCATAGTTCAGTTACTATTCAACATGACTTTGAAACTTTCATAGAACATTATTCACAATATGCTCATGTGTCATGTAAAACTTTTCCCACAAATTTATGTAAATTTCAACTTAAATTATGCAAATTAGCTGTTTGCCTTCCACCATATCTTGTCCGGACGATGGTTCAGTTACTATTCAACATATGACTGAAACTTTCATAGAACATTATCCACAACATGGACATGTACAATGTTACACTTTTCCTGCAAATTTATACAAATTTCGAACTATTATGCAAATTAGCTGTCTGTCGTCCAACATATCTCGTCCAGGCCATAACTCAATTACTATTCAACGGATGACTTTGAAACTTTCATACATTATCCAGAATATGGACATACGAAACATAAAACTTTTCCCGCAAATTCATTCAACCAATCTATGATTGCTTCTTTTCTAGATTTTCTTTGATTTGTTTTAAGACACTCTAAACACAATGGCTTGTATTTTAACTATACCTGCAATATTTCTTTACTGGCAGTTTTCAGCATTATATTTGCAAAGGGAGACACTTAAATGCGTCAACTCGGGTGAAAAATTCAAATACAACTTTGTTTAAACATCTGGAAAAGAAGTAGGAGTTACAATAGGATAAAAAGCGGTGGAAAACCGCAAGGAAACCAGGTGTGACTCGCTAAGCGTATTGTGCACAGACTGCATAACACCCCTGAGTGGTTCATTGAAATAATATTAGCAGGCGACACGCTAACCACAAAGCCGGAGTTTCCAGCAGTCTCTTTACGAAAACTAATCAGTAATAACATTGAATTGACAAGAACACAAGATATCAGACGGCAAATTAAAAGTTTATTCCGAACAAAAATTTTGACTGTCACCCGGACTGGGTTTTACGGAGATCCGAAAACAACATTTTTCAAGTTAAGTGATAAAGAAAAAGATAACAATTTAGTATTTAATCGTTTTGATTTTGTTGTACACTAACAGCATCATCATGCTCGTTTAACAAAACAAACAAACAAAAATAAAAAAAAAAGGATATATCCAGTCAGGATAGGACATACATATTTTTTCCTAAACAAATATTGATCATGAACTTATGATTTTTAAAAATCCCCCATCGTTTTTGTTTAATTTTCTAGTCAAATGTTCAACCAGGAGCATAACCAACTTTTAAGGGTCTTATTGGAAGGTTAAGCCAAACTGTTCAATGCAGTGCCAGAAAGCAAGACAGTCTTAAATCACTTCTTTTTTTTTTACAGAAACAAAGTTGTCTCATTTTACTATTCCCCTATTCCCATGTTAAATTCGACTGAAACGTGGTGTCTTAAATGGCCTCTCGAAGATATCGGAGACAGACACATCCCTCTGGCTAAAATAACTAGTGGTGTTAATAATATAAAGAATCAGTTAAATGTACCTGGTTGAACAGTATTTACGGACTACCCCTTATAATAATAAAAAGAGACAGTGAATACAACGACCAACAAAGTTAATTGTTGCATTCACAAATTCAACAGCTTCCTTTACCCACAAGAAACCCAACCCAACGCTTGACCTCCCATAGATTGGAAGGTAGTGTTCATAGGATTTAATGCCGGAGTGGGACCGTAAAACATGTCATTTTAAAATCGTCTTCAACAATTGGGTTAAGACAAGTTTTTGGAGCACGTTCTACAATATCACACCATCTAACTACATAATGGGATGCACCAGTGGTGTAACGTTATACTTCCCAGCTTGCATGGGGCAAGGAAAAATATTTTTTGTTGTTGATTTTTTCAATAAGGGGATTGTGTAACATTATCTGGCAAGTAGAGTTTGACCAGCACAACCACATTTTCAAATTCATATACCCTAATCACAGTACCCCTGGAAAGTTAAATTACACCACTGAGGTACCAATTGAAACTACAACTGGTAATACGGAAGATATTGATTAGTTACTTTAATAAATGAAACATATTTCTGCATTTTAAAAATAGTAACTTTCCCATCAACATCTGAAACTTCAATCTTTCCACATGTCGGTTTAACAACTTTCGCTGGAAAGAAATTTTTGACAATACAGTAACATATTTCATTTTTTTTTCTTGGCAAATTTCTTTCATAAGCCAGATTATACTTGGTCGTGACAAAGATCTCAAATATTCAGTTTGACAAATTTGAAGTTCATGCCACATTGCGTTAAAAGACCGAGTAAGATCTGGGTAAACAAAGAAATTAAGTTAGAGAACCAAGTTAGAACACTTGACTTCCCCATAAAAAATTTCAAATGGACTATCCCAGGATTACTGGCAAAGTCAATTTGAAATGAAAACTGGTCAATACAAATGGGATACTTTTCCTGCGTGCAGTTCGGCTTGAATGATGGATTTACAGACACTCAGAATTGAAATAAAACAAATTCCGGCTATTCTGCTTTCAAAATCCATTTGACGTCAGGCACGGATTTTAACTGCAAGTAATTTACAGATGCAAGCTCCAAGGCCTTTTGTTAGGTCAGATTTGTAATGAGCAATTCTCAAATTGATAAATTTATCCCATGTATCCTATCAAAATCTATTAAAAGATCCAACATTTGGGCAAAAATTTATCCCAACTGAACACATGTAGCACTTCTATAACATCTAGAAGTGCTTCACATTTTCAGTTGCATTCCACAACTTACTTTCATTGAGCCACTCAGTTCAGCCTGGAACTAGTATCAAAATCCACAATTTTGTCAAACTGCAACTGTTTGGCTCAATGAGAGTCTCAAACTATCAAAAATAAATGTTAAAATCTCTGAATTTCTTACAACTTAAGAAATCCAGGAGACTAGTAATTGCTGCGCTTCAGCAATAAGGAGACAATGCTGAGAAAACGAAGTCATATGAAAAGCAAAACTTGTTGCAAAACATGTTATCTTAGTATTCTCAGCATCATCTGTTCATGAAAGGCACTTCACTCTGGTCAATATTCAGCTCAGTAGCCCATAAGGACAACACATAAATACTTCGTCGATAGACTTGTATTTACCACGGAGGAATGATAATAGTCTTGAAACTCCCGACCATGTAGCCATGAATTCTACAAAAACAGAACCATGTATAAAGTTCACCCTGTCAACCACCATAAACCTTTGACTAGGGCCACACACTGTCTTTCACTGCCTCCAGGTCCAGGACATACTGTGTTTTTGTTAACAGGCTTATGCTGGTGGATCCATGGTCAATTCTATTTATTGGTCGAAGATAATAGGTGTAAGTAGTCTTTGTCTACAGCACCAATATTAAGGGAGGGAGTCCTATTTGCTTATTTCCAGATGACATAATCCTTTCTCGCACTTTTCTTTTGCAATTCAAATCATTGTTCAAGTATATCAGGATGCAGGTTGTCAAACCCCACAAGACACCAGTTTAATTTTGTCAGGTGTAGCAGCAAATTGCTTTTCTTTTCTCACAAGCCTCTGTCCTTGTATTGACGAAATGTGTACAACCTGATGAAAATGGCCAGTATGAAGATCGGTATATACTTCACTGTACCCAGCCGGTTTTAAATGTGGACAGATTGGATGCAAATAACACTGGTTGAGACCTCCACACCTTTGTATCCACAATGGTAGCTTGTTTTAAAAGATATGCTTGTGGTAATAGCTTATGACAGTCTGGATATGCATAAATTGTCCAACAGTTGGTTCTGGCTGGGGGGGGCTATAGAGCCATACATTGTAAGTCAAATTTTTACTTTCTTTCTGCAAAGTCACAGGACCTTGACAATAGTATGTTTTATACATAATGAAACATGCACCCAGTTTAGCTCTCACGACTCACACCTTGCACACACATTGTTCAACCACACTGAGCACATCGCACATTCCCATGGTATGAAACATTCATGATGGTCTGTGCAACATGGTATAGCACAAATGATCTGTACATAAATCAGGTTTAGACTCATGTAAATAAATAACACACACTGCAAAATGCTTACTGATTAACTGATCTTCCATACTTGTAACAGCCTTTTACTTGTTATTGTGCAGGACATTTTATAAAAAAAACTTTGCTGCCTCACATATTCTTGGTGAGTAAATGTATCACACATAATCTTAAAAACCAAGAGTCCTTCATTAAAGTATTCGTTTATCATTTTTCGACTGAATATTAACATAGTCCCACACAGTTGGATTTATCATTGGAGTTCGTAATGGTCAGAACCAATAGGTATTTTGCAATGCATGTTGACATAGGTACATGTAATAAATAGACGTCCTCCAAGAACGTTCCAATAGTTAATAGATAAATTCAAGCTGTCTGGATGACTTACATCGCATGAAAATATTGCCACAGAGACAGATGATCAGATTATATACACAAGATTCATTTGACTTCAGGTGTGAGGGGAGACCATTACTGCATCAGAACATTTACTTTCAATCAAGAATTTTTTATAACTGAATTGGGGTAGTACTACATGCTTAAAGCAAGTGTAACAATCATAAATATGAATACGTTACTACCCTAAGTCAGAGTCTTGCAACATGTGGAAAACTTTTTATCAACATTCGCAGCTTGAACTATTTCCACTCAGACCATAAATTGTTCCTAACCCATGGGAAGGATTTCAATGGACTGGTGAAATCACTTGTGCTAAATCTTCCCCTCATACCTACACCCAAATGACATCTCTTTCGGTTTCATTTACATCCATCTCATTATGTGGCCTTCAGATTTACAAACTATTTACAAGTTACATTTACACATGGCTTTCCTTAGTTGGCAACACAATGACAAACTGACCAATGAATATGAAAATGGATTGTGCCCATACGAAAGAAAAAGGGAAAATATTTGATTTGACATAACTTCACAAATAAAGCGAACTATACATACACAAGCACTTAAAACGTTTTAAAAAAAAAACACAATAACCACATCCACTGGTCTTTGTTAAAACTAAAAAGTTTGTTGAACACTTTCTTCCAAGCGACCTGCTCAATTTTTGTTTATATTAAAACAAAACCAGATATTAGCTTCAACTCAAGGATTTATAGAGATTTGTTTGTTGGATTGGTGTTAAACGTCGTACTCAAGGGAATTTCACTTATATGACGACGGACACAAATACAGAACATCACAAACAAATCTGCTCCCCATTACCCTTTAGCTCTGCGAACACCAGAGCAACAGAAAGCTACCTCTTTTCTCGCCTCTTACGATCGACCGAGGAAACCGAGGGAGTATTCTGCAGGGCAATGGCCCACCCGCTCCCTCACGGGGCCACTCAATAAGGAGGCTTGGCTAATGTTGCTGTACCCATTAAAGTCGCATGGTTATTTATCTCTGATATAGACTCATGATATTGATGTTTGCTGAATATAAGTTTCTTTTAACTGGTACATGATTACAAACTCATTTTAATCTATATTTTCGAAACTTTTACATGATAAGCAGCAGGTCTGTTCTACTCTCACACAAAATATTTTATGCAAACGCTTAAGTTTAACTGTTTACATACTCCAAAGGTTAATATATACTTAGTATAGTTTTCCTTAAATATATCAATAACAGCTTCATGAATAAATTAGCCCTCAATAATCTCTCCATTACGGCTCGCCCATGGGCTTTAATAGATAGATATCTCCTCGCGGAATATTGACTTCGTTTACTGATTTAACGTCGCATGTTGTGTTGTTTCGCTCATATGATGTCGCGTCAAAATATGGGCAAGGGAAACGACTTTCGACGCCACTTGCAACAAACAAAGACATTACAGGAGAATACGGACGCAACATAAATCCTTCACAAAGGTTTTTGTGTTGCCCCTTTGATTCGAGAGCAGCACGAAACTCACTCGCTACCGCCCCCCGCTCGCCACTAGATTTTAAAGTCACTATATACATCATAACGCATTATTGCTCATGTGTTTTAGCATTGCATCTTAATTGTAAAATAGTTTATTCATAAATTATTGGTATTAGAAAAAACCTTTAGAAGATTCCCTAGAAACCATCATCTTGATACTAAAAAAGACGGGTTGTTGCTTCAGTTAATTTTTTTCCGAATGGCAACTGTTGTCAAAAGCACTGTCAATTTGTTTGTTCTCTAGAAATTGGAGGAGTGAAAGTGCTACTCCTTTTATATTTGGATGTCAGTAAGACGTTGACGCCGGTCACTGCGGTCAGGCAGAGAAAACATTTGACAACTTCTTAATTGTTAACTATAGCAGATATCATCAACATTAAAAACGACGTTACAAAAGAGATACAGCACTAGGCTGTTATTGTTTGTAAATAAAGAAGTTATCCGTCGTTGATAAGAACTCGCTGCTTCTGTAAACTATTGTCTGCGGACCGTTTATACAAAGAACTTAAGCTGTTCGAGTCTGGTTTTGGTGGATTAGAATTTGTATTGTTTACAGTCAATCTTATAATAGGGTTTGCAAACATCGCATCCAGCCCTCCACTAACTTAAACTGTGGTTATAACATCTGGCAGTAATCACCTCAACATGTCACTGATAACATGTGGTCTAGTGAGACGTCAGCTGTAAACCCAGCTCAGAGCACGGCTCTATTTACTGGTGAGTAAACCACCTGATGGCCATATCGCTATATGTCCTATCTGATATAAGAAATACCCAAAATATATCAACCCCGAATCTGTTTTGTGTTGCCCTGGTGCTCTCGGAGCCCAAGCCGTGCAGCACCGACCCGGTCTATGTGTGATTCATTGGCATTGCGTCCTGTGCTGCTTATGTTTATTGCCATTGGCGTTGATGACGGACCCCTTCACACTAAAGACTGCAACACCGTCATATGAGTCATAAAAGTATAGCTAAGACACCAAAACAAACAAACGACTTACAGAGAAGATTGTCTTCTTATGAATGTAACAGATGATAGTTAACCCAGATTCCTCTTTAAGTAGTAGAACTACACCCCAAATACAAATAACCAGTGTTTTCTCTGCTACATTTCATTCTACTTAGTGTAACACGCACGGTATCTAAGAACTGTGTGTACCATGATACTATAAGGCCAGTTAGGGTATATAGAAAAGTTAAGACACTTGTTACGCAGATGAATACATTTGAGAGTATTGTAGAAACACCAGTAAGTGTGGTTGTAGATATTGAAGTTTTACTCGCAGGAGATATCAGATATGATAACATCGAGTTGTGGGGCACAAGTCATACAAATGGGTCGTATATGGATCCATAAATTTGTATGTAAATTAATATCAGAATCAATATAGTGTTATTCGCCATGCATAATAAAAGAAAAACACTCACCGAGCTCAGCGTATGCTATAGCCCCGGTATAGCTGAAAATACCACAGGCCGTCCAAAGTATGATTGATAGACCCACAGATCCTGCCCCACTAAGTACTCCCTTAGGGCTAACAAATATTCCTGCTCCAATAATCCCACCAGCGATATAGCTGGTGGCGGCCACAATAGTAACCTTCCTCGGGATGTAAAGTATCGACTCATCATCGTCTCCGTAATCATCCACAACCAGGGCTTTACTCTGCTTTCTCCGCCCGTTCTGGTAAGGCATATCCGTGTGATTACTGGTATTATCCGGGGGTCCGCTGGATGCAAACGTCCCCCGACGACTGCTTGCCTTACTCATGACTGTAACGGCACTTCTATCGCAAAATCCTTAAACAAACTGATATCAAACTGGGTCATAACGCGCTAGTGTTAACTTCCATCTCCGAGACATGCACATTCGTATTCACATTTCAGACTAACACAAATTCAATGATCTTATGAAAATACTGCGTATCAAGTTGCTGACATATCGGAGGTAATATGTATTCCGTCTGTGAGCTTTAGTTGGCGTTTAAGTTGTGCTTTCTAGCGGTACAACTACTGTAGCTGGAAGCTTTTAGTGTTCTGCTTGGATGCATTGCGGTCAGCTCGCTTTATTGTATCCTACGTACGTTCGCTATACATTGTATACACATTGCTCTGAAGTATTTCTCCGACAATCGAATGCATAATCCGATGCTAACACGTAGTAACTCATAAAACCGGATTTTCTCCCGCGTGTAGTTTGCTGCAAAAGAACACATTGACTTAATTTAAACCAACGGAATGTAGCATTGGCAGGCGTAGTTTAACTCTTGGCTATACTGTTTACGTCCAAGTTGTGACTGGGTTATTTGCTATGCGTGCCTCGACTTCTGTGGGAACAACAGAGACTAACACTGTGGCTAAAGCGATAGAATGCTGTCAGCGACCGGAAATTATGACCGTTAATGTATATTCCAACAGCATTCAGCTTGAGGCCGTTATATAGTCATTATATCCATCAGGAATGGCCCACAAATTACCCGGAACAAAGCCCGGTGCATCTGTCAAGCAAATAGAAAGCTAGTTACAGCTAATGTCCATTAAAACACCAATCGATTCTGTCTATTTTCTGTTACATACACTCTGTCTATTCCATCAGTATATAGACCTCTAAATAAGATACAACCCAACTCATTCAGAGGCCACAAGGGTACAATCAATTCTGTCAGACGAACAGAAATTAGATTAGACACTGACTTGTTTCTTCAAACAGCCTTGATTCGGTGTAGACCGACAATGCTCACGTAAACAACATTACCACAACTCTGCTCTCGTCATTGACTGCTAGAGCTTAAAGCGGGCGGCGTCAATTCACCATTGTATCAGTGGACACTCCACAATCAATCTCGAGGTGTTAAAGTATGATTCAATTACACGGCCTTGACCATAAAGAAGCGATTAACAACGGTTTCAGTATTTGAAAAGGCTTTACTGTTCTGTCGCGTTTCAATGAACACAAGTGGTAGCATAAGGTTATTTTAAGCCGTAGTCTGCTATTTGCTGCCTTGTTACTTATTATCTCGGATCTACTGATCGTGTTTCAATTAACTAGGGCTCTTAAAATGACGTTCCGGATCGATATATCGGTTGAATAAATTTGTTGTGATAAGGATTTATACATAAATAGATTGTGACCATGGAATCTGTGTTTAATCATGCTCGGAATCACATTCGGAGTGCAGCTGCAGTAGAGTATGACAAACATAAGTTTTACAAAGGGTTCAATGTAGATTAAAAAAACCCGACTGCTCCAATAGTTCGGTCCGTGTACAAAAGTTATAACCTAAAAAACAAACGTTTATCCATCACAGCAAATATTTTCCTACAGGGCCAGTTTTATGTTTAAACACTGCAAGGAGTCTCTCAGTGGAGGTATATATATATGATTGGCGTTTAACATCGTACTTAAGTTTACTCAGCAGGCAAAGGAAGCCACCATCGGCGGCACTGGCAAGAAATAATCACTCACGGGACAATTACAAATTGCTACGCAAGACACTGCTCGTGGTCATGTGTTTGCTCGTGGCGCTTTTCTCCAATAGTGTACAGTCCCATGTGTGTTCGCGACATTTCTTCCACGGAGTGTACGCAGTGTTTCGTTGCCATATTTGTTTCAAATGTGTGCAGTGTTCCCATATTCTCTTGTGACGCTTCTTTCAAGCCGCATATGTAGTCTCTGTGGCGTGTATTTCTAGCCCAAACACTCCTAACATCTGGCGGCGCTGGTTCGATTCATAGGACAAATAAACATATTTATAAATAAATAAATAGTAGTGTATATTTTCACCACACTTCTCTTGAATAGTGTGTGCAGTGACAAGTTTCATGTCACAATACTTCTCTGGAGAAGTGTGTGCAATGATATGTGTTTTCTCACGACACTTCTCTCCAGTAATTTGTGCAAAGCATGACGTGTGTCACTTGTCTCGAGTAGAGTGTGTAGTATTATGTACACATGTTTTCTCACGACACTTCTCTCGAGAGTTACCGGTATGCAGTGACATGAGTCGGGTTAAGACACTTTTCTTGCGTATTTTGTGCAGAGACATGTGTCTTGTCACGACTGAGTGATATGTTTCTGGTCACAACATTTGTGTCGATTGATGTGTGCAGTCTCATTTGTCACGACACTTCTCTAGAGGGTTGTGTGCAGTGATATATGTCAGTCACGACACTTTTCTCGAGAAGTGTGTGCAGTGTTCATGTCTTTTTCTCGCGACACTTGTCTAAAGTAGTGTGTATAGTGACATGTGTCTTGTGATCACACTTCCCATGCTTATTGTGTGCAGTGGTATGTGTCTGATCGTGACTCGCGACACTTTTCTCGAGAAGTGTGTGCAGTGACATGTGTCAGGTCAAGACACTTCTCTTGAGTAGTGAGTGCAGTACATGACATGTTTCAGATCACCACATTTTTATCGAGTAGATTGTTATTGATATGTACAAGTGTTTTCTCATGACACTTCTCTCGAGCGTTGTGTGGAGTGACATGTGTCAGGTCAAGACACTTCTTTGGCGAATATTGTGCAATGATCATGTCTTTTCCCACGACACTTCTCTCGAGCGTTTTTTCGAGAAGTGTGTGCCGTGATCATGCGATTTCTCGTTGCAGTTCTCTCGGGTATGCCATATGTTTTCTTGCTTGATTTCTCTTACTTGGTACGTCTGTTGCTCATGTGTATTCTCACAATACTCGGCCTCGCAAGTAGGCAGGTGAGTCATCTAGTATAATACTCTGTAAAATAATCAAACAATCTATCCCATACAAGGTGGGTTAAAGGGTGCATTGTGTAGGAAACCGAAGCATTTCTTAGAAAAGCACATATTATATTGAACTGTGATGCAATTATCATGCCGCCTTGTGATTCATATATCCAACTTGATTGTTGTTAATTTAAAATAAATTTACAGCATGGAAATTTAACCTTAGAGAGGTAAATCAGTGTAAAAATTTTGTTAACCGATAGTGTAGCACAAAATCAACCAGTAGCGTAGAAACACCAATTTCTTACGTTTCTCATATACATAAAGAGAAAAGTTAAAAATGACAGACGATGTTTTCTAATTTTGTTTTCATGTTAAACGGTAAAAACTGGTTTAAATTCGTTACGAACGTTATTTATTATTGAAAATCTGTCCCCCTTAATTGTTGTGTCCATCATAAGGCAAATGAATTAGGTGAGGTTGCTGAACACTTCAGTGTAAATCATGATTCATATGCACTGGGTAGACTGTAAAACAGTTTATTCACGTTCCTGGATATTTGCATATTATATATTTGACCGTTGAGAACAGACAAAAATCGTTAATTTTTAAAACAAGAAAAAAGTTCGGCGGGTTTTGCTTTATTGATGCAAGTTTTGGCTATAAAGATTATAATATATGATAATAATCGTTTATTCTCTGAAGCTTACAGGGCGCCGTGGCTTAGTGGTAATGAGTGCCCTTCCTAAACTGGACCTGCTTTGATTTACCATTCACCGGATCGAGTCCACCTGACAACCATCAGGTATGAGCGAGTCCGCTGTTGTGGCTCCGGCAATCGCGGGCGTGGTTTTTACAAGGTTTCCTCCCGTTTTTCCATCGTAATAGGGCTGTGTACAGTGTGAAGTGGACAATCCGTCGTTATATAAGTGAAATACCCTTGAGTACGACGTTAAACACCAACCAAACAAACAAACAAACAAACTTAAGCTTACAGAAAGCTCAACATACAGAAACTTGATTTCACAGGAATTATAATATTTAAAATTAAGTAATTAGTAAATATTTGCTTGGCATATGACAATATCATACAGATAACAATAATATTACTGTTTTATCGGAGAGGAAGCCTCTTCCTTCTTTCGAAGGATTTTTTCAGATAAACTCTTAGCTCTATCAAAGTCTCGACTATTTATTAAAGGAAGATCAGAGAGTTTCTGTATTTTTTCCCAAACAGACATTTTTTTATGAACTTTCCATTTTTACCAATAACTGAAAATTTTGATTTTATATTTTTTAAATTAAAGCAAAAGTTTGAATTTACTTGAGTACCGATGAAAGATGTGCCACAACATATTTTCGTCTACTCATCTACCACTTTCAATTTCTAATTGATGGTCACTTAATCGGATTTTACAAATTGATTGCCTGTCCACAAACTTGAGGTCTTTCAAAAGGTACGGCTGAATTGAGTAGAAATAAACAGCCAGTTTTTAGTTTGACCACCATATATACTCAGTCAAAAAAGAAACTTCATACTCAATTTCATATTCAATTTCTAAATATTTTCTTGAAACTTAATACCAGAGATATTATTATTAGAGGTAAAAGCGTTGCCAAAGACATCATGACACATAGCAACTCCGACGTGCACAAGCATGCAGTTCGTGCTAGCATACATCAAGGATTAAGCATGTTTCCTTATGTTCCTAGTCACGTGACCTTATGAGACACGTGCAATTAAGCCCACGTTAGCACAGTAGAGTGACATCTCCGGAAAAGAAGTTCTTACAGTGAATTATCCGTTGATGGGCAATGCCACGACTGTCAAACAGCAACGTGGACGTGCCATTGGCATGCTGAATGCAGGAACGTCGATCACTGACGTTGCCAGGGTTATGGGATGTAGTCGACGGACTACCCATGACCTTCGGACACGTCTCCAACAAACTGGAACCTCAGCAGACCGACGTCGTTTGGGTAGACCACGTGTGACACACATGCAAAAGACCGACAAATCGTCTAACGCCATTTGCGTAATCGATTTCTCACTGCAACGTCCACTAGGAATGAATTGTTTAGAAGTCGTGTGACTGCCCAAACCATACATAATCGCCTG
>JARFOD010139081.1:0-13235 GCA_031763545.1 Mopalia muscosa
GGCAACAGAAAGCAACCTCTTTTCTCGCCTCTTACGAGCGACCGAGGAAGCCGAGGGAGTATTCTCCAGGGCCATGGCCCACCTACTCCCTCACAGGGCGACTGTTCATGAGATACATGTATGCTTATAGAAGAACACATATTATTCTTTGACAGTCAAATTTTAACACATAAATTAGGTGTGCTGAACAACATAAAAATTGCAAAAGGCACCAGTAAATGAAATGTTTGAATAACCATTAACATGTAAAAGGTAATATACACTAATCAAAGACTCAAAAATCATTAATATAAAACTTTAAGTTTAAATATATTTTACGCTCCCGGAGACACCTTCACCCCAAACTATAAACATGTTAATCTTTGACCAAAAAAGGGTATTCATTATGACGTTTATTTATATCAAAATTAAGCCACCAATTCTTTCAATTGAGCAAAATGAATATAAAATGGTTAAAAAAGTAGAACAAATTGAGCACAATATATCCTCAACTACATCCTTTGGGTCCAGGAAGGGGCATTATAGACAATTGCAGGTTATTTTGTGTAGGTGTGAAATAAACAACACAACAAAGTAATAAACAAACTAAGGAATCCTGAATTTACCTCTCACAGAACTGGTGTACTTGGTAACTAAAGCTGACAGTACACCAAATATGAGTCCTAGTAACAGACCACCTCCAGCGACAACAACAAAGGCAACAAATCCCAAGAATATCTGCAAAAAAAAAAGTTCCATTTCAAAAATGAGCAATTAACGATTGTCAGCATCAAAGTACATAATGATTTTCATTTTTGTGAGCATTTATTTAAGCCAATTGCCTTGAGTAGCACAGTACTAAGCAGGAAAAAAATGGAGTTGGGCCAGTGCAAAAAAAGGGAGATAAATGTGTTACTGGTATAACAGGCAGTGCCATCTATGTCATTGACTAACAATGTAAGTCAACTGAGCATCCAAATCTTACTATTGTTAGTCAATGACATAGGGGGCACTGCCTGTTTTTATGATTAACATATTTATCTCCCTTTCTTGAAACAGGCCAATTCCATCAAATTACTTTGTTTGTTTGTTTGATTGGTGTTTAACGTCGTATTCAAGGGTATTTCACTTATATGACAACAGATTGTCCACTTCACACTGTACACAGCCTTATAATGGTGGAAAACCGGGAGGAAACCTCTTCAAAACCACCCCCGCGATTGCCGGAGCCAGATGTGACTCGCTCATATACCTGAGGGTCAAAAGGCGGACTCGAACCCGTGAATGGTAAATCGAAGCATGTTCACCTCAGGAAGCGCACTCGCTACCACTAAGCCACGGCCGCGAGCCCGGATTACTTTGACATAACCCAACCGGTACATGCTCTGCTTTATTCTAAGAATGATTTGTTAAGGGTGTTAAACGCCACAAGAATCTGGAACAGAAAGAACTGTTTAACCTATGAAGTCTTGTTGTTCCTTTGAGTTATGTGACATACCTGAAGTCCATCTACCGTTTCCATCTTGTTAAACTCATTCATCACTTTATAAATCACAACAGTGACGCCATCTGGTGGAGAAACAGAACATAAGGGGTCAGTAATTACTTGAGTAGTTGTTCCTAAGTTGCATAATTTTTCTATGTAAATAGCATTGGATTAAGTAAATTGAGACGTTCCTTTGATAGGTTTGTTTGATTGGGGTTTAATATTGAACTCAAGGGTATTTCATTTACATGACCATGAATTATCAACTTCACATTGTTCCTTGCCATGGTGGAATACCATGAAGAAACCTCATAAAAACCACACCTACCATTGCTGGAGCCACATTGTGTGACTCACTCTAAACCTGATGATACTGGGCAGACCTGATCTTGTGAAAAGTACATCAAAGTAGGATTAGTAAGTGCAGAGGATAGCCGCTAAGCTACAGACGCGGGCCACTAAATGTAATAGCTCTTCCTATGTTGTATGAAATGTCTATGTATTAAACTGTCATACGATTTAGTAATTTTGTCCACTGATTAGATTTTATGAAGCTTTATACTAGTGTTTAATAAGGGTTTAATGCCCAGCATATTTAAAGTCAGTTTTCATATGTAGGTGGGCCAGCCCATGACCCCACTGGCAACAAACAAAGCCAACACAAAACTGTCATAGACAACATACATCAAAGGCAACAGGAATGTCCCTCCCAACCACCCATAGGTTTATACTACACTTCGGTTTATACTACACTTAGGTTTATACTACACTTAGGTTTATACTACACTTTGGTTTATACTACACTTTGGTTTATACTACACTTAGGTTTAAACTACATTTCAGTTTATACTACATTTCAGTTTATACTACACTTCGGTTTATACTACACTTCGGTTTATACTACACTACACTTCGGTTTATACTACACTTAGGCTTATACTACAATTAGGTTTATACTACACTTAGGTTTATACTACACTTCGGTTTATACTACACTAAGGTTTCCTCACTTCATATCCACCAACATGTTGGTTTTATTTAATTGACGATGAAAAATTAGTAAAATTGAGTATTAATGCATTTTGTGCACCGAATGCGCACTAAAAATATAGGCAATATCAAATTGAGTTTGGTGAACAATTTTTGTATAAAACCCCCTGAAGTATTTGACTATTACATGATGATGCTATACCAGCATCAATTACCTCACTTACACAACAATAACATGTAAAGTGGTGTGCTCACTATAACCTATAACTATAACAATGCCTGGAACACACTAACTTCTTCAGACAGTTCTGCATTAGGCATAATGGTACACCGAACAACTGGGGATGAATGAATGAATGACTGGTGTTTTATGCCATGCGAAAGGGTATTCCACTCATATGATAGTGGTGTATTTGAGAAATAATGGACATTAGCACAACCAAGAGGTGAAGTGTTTTCCATAATATTTGAATAGTTAATTTTCCGTCAGGGCTAAGTAATGACACCATGGCTACTTTTCAAACAAACTACCTTTAGCCAGAGGTCACCGAATAAATAAGATCTGTTTTTCACTTTGCAAAATATTCATTCGTATTAAAATGTGTGACTTGTGAATAAAACATTATTGTTGGACGTACCATTAAGTAGTGACTCTCCAAACACCATGAAATAGAGTACAGCATTGACACCAACTTCATCAAATACAGCCAATACCTGAAACATTGCAGTACCATTTAAGTGAATTTGTAACAAAATAAATCAGAATGATTATGACGGATTCTGCATATTTTGTCAGGGTTATGATGTACAATGCTTTAATCGATGTAGAAATTTCCCAATACATGGTAAATCAATTTAACACAATACATGTATGTAGGCCTATATTAACATGTATGTGTTTTCTTTCTTTTTTTCTCATAAATGTCCAAGTAAAGATTGATTACAGTTTAATGCCTGCTATCCTTTGAAATTTTTTGTTGGATGGAGGTTTAACTTCATACTTAAGGGTATTTCACTTATATGACGATGGATTGTCCCCTTCACTCTGACCCTTGCCTAATAACTGTGAATAATCGAGAGAAAATCTCGTGAAAACCACACCCACATACGATGGTAGATAGACAGAATTAATCCTGTGGACAGTATATCAAAGTAGGATTACTAAGCACACATGCTAACCATTTAGCCAAGGCTGCGGGCCTCTGTACATCGGAGTAGGATAAGTAAGCGCACTCACTAGCCAATAAGCTATGGCCCTCTTTGAAAGACAATTTATGATATTAATAATGTGATTAAAACTCACCGCCACAGGATCAACAGCTACTATAAGGGCACTGAAAATGAGAACCTCCGTGGCGCTTAGTTCCAGTGTGAATGACCCCATGGCCCCGGATATGGCCAACCCATACAGGGTGTAACCTACAACACAGGTCAGGTATCAACAGTTTATTGCTTGCTATGGTTTCATGCTGAATTTGTTGAGTGAATTATTATCGCTGATTATAAACGCACACAGTTTGGAGTTACATGTACATGTAAGTGGCTATATTCATAAAGTTACAAAAAAAAAAAAAAATTTAAGTTATTGGGTGTTTAATAACAGACATTGACATCATTTGTTAAATAAAACCTTTCATATAAACTGCTTTGAATGGGAAATGTAATACAGGGCTGTATTTGCATAAATATTTTTTCAAGTGGCTTCATGAATAAGGCCCCAGGAATAAGAGTTTAAACTTTAAACTTTAAACATACTGGAAAAACATGAAAATCAGTGATCTCTGAAACTGTCATGGAACGATCTTCATGTACACAGGATAGGAAAAAAAGCATGCCTACTACAAATGCCCTATGCAGAAACCAACAGGCAAAGTTACTACAGAGCTACATGTAAGTCAAAATCTACCTAGCTCAGTCACAGACTACAAGGCCAAGTCAGAAGCTACCAAGATAACACTATTGAATACTTACTGTACTGAATTTAGGCACAAGCTGCTAAATAGTCATTATTTTTTTAGCTATGACACTCAGATGGACTACTGATCTAAGGCAGACTTAAAGACCCTGAGCTATGTCACCTGCTACTTACCTAAGTCACTAAATAAATTTAGTGTACTACACTAAATCACAATATACTAAGCTAAGGCACTATGGTATACTCAATGAACTCACAAGCTACTAAATAAAGTCAGAAGCTGTTAAGCTAAGGTAAAACAGGTTACAGTACCTACTGAGCTTAGGACCAAGGCCCTGAGCTAAGCCACAAACTTAAGTCAAAATCTACTTAGCTAAGTCAAATATCTATTTAGTCACAAGCTAGTGACTTAGGACACTACGTGATACTTACTTAACTAAGACACACTCTTATAAACATAACCACAAAAAGACAAGCTAATGCACTACAAAATATTCTTGTTACTGGTTACTGACTGAGTGAATAGTTGAGTGAGTGTAACTGGTTACTGAGTGAATAGTTGAGTGAGTATAACTGGTTACTGAATGAATTCTTGAGTGAGTGTAACTGGTTACTGAGTGGATAGTTGAGTGAGTATAACTGGTTACTGAGTGAATTCTTGAGTGAGTGTAACTGGTTACTGAGTGAGTGTTACTGGTTACTGAGTGAATACCTGAGTGAGTGTAACTGGTTACTGAGTGAATACCTGAGTGAGTGTTACTGGTTACTGAGTGAATAGTTGAGTGAGTGTAACTGGTTACTGAACGAATAGTTGAGTGCGTGTAACTGGTTACTGAGTGAATAGTTGAGTGAGTGTAACTGGTTACTGAGTGAATACTTGAGTGAGTGCAACTGGTTACTGAGTGAATAGCTTAGTGAGTGCAACTGGCTACTGAGTGAATAGCTTAGTGAGTGCAACTGGCTACTGAGTGAGTGTTACTGGTTACTGAGTGAATACATGAGTGAGTGTAACTGGTTACTGAGTGAGTGTTACTGGTTACTGAGTGAGTATAACTAGTTACTGAATGAATAGTTGAGTGAGTGTAACTGGTTACTGAGTGAGTGTAACTGGTTACTGAGTGAATACCTATGTGAGTGTAACTAGTTACTGAATGAATAGTTGAGTGAGTGTAACTGGTTACTGAGTGAATAGTTGAGTGAGTATAGCTGGTTACTGAGTGAATAGTTGAGTGAGTATAGCTGGTTACTGAGTGAATAGTTGAGTGAGTAGTATATCTGGTTACTGAGTGAATAGTTTAGTGAGTATAGCTGGTTACTGAGTGAATAGTTGAGTGAGTATAACTGGTTACTGAGTGAATACATGAGTGAGTGTAAATGGTTACTGAGTGAATAGCTGAGTGAGTGTAATTGCTTACTGAGTGAATAGCTGAATGAGTGTAACTAGGTAAAGTGTCCTTGAATACAACCTCATAGCTGGCATGAATTACCTTATAGCTATGAGGTTATGGGTTATGTAGTCTGCTAGGGTCTGTTGTTTATAGCCCATACCCTAGGAAGGTACACTCTAAAACCAAATGTATTATTTTCCAATACCATTTTTGGTCTGTAATTCAAATTTTACTTTTAAGCAGATAACATATGTCCAGGGACATATATGTAACGATATCAAATATTGACAAATGGTGGGATACACAAAAACACTTACCAACGGTAAAGAATGCAAGCACTGTTCCCTAAAAATGTCAACAAACACACGATGCAGAGTTAATAAACAAGCACAAAAACAACATAAAAAAAATAAAATTGTGATTATGTTTCATCCTTAATGTCACAAAATATTGAACCTCCTAGATGACAGTATACTGTATACCCAGAGTAACAGTATTATACCAGTATGTATAATACCCATGTGGTCACAGAATACACTTTGAATGGATTCCAACAAGTCACGAGGCCCCAATCACAGTCTAATCCCTTTGGAGCAGTTCCCAACTATGGAGCAGTACCCAATAGCCCCGCCCTATAACCCCACCCAGTCACAACATAAAGACACCAGCCCAATTCAGTCACAGTATACTTACACCCAGCCCAAAACCCCTACGCAATCACAGCATAATGACACCCAGCTTCATACCCCACACACCCACTGCACAGGGACACCCAGCCTAATAGCCCCACCCAGTCACTGCAAATGTACTTCCAGTCCAATACTAGACCGAGATAATGACACCCAGCTCAATACACCCAACCAGTCAGAGCATAGGACACCCAGCCTAATATCGCCAACCCGTCACAACATAATGACACCCAGCTCAATACACCCACCCAGTCAGAGCATAGGACACCCAGCCTAATATCCCCAACCCGTCACAACAAAATGACACCCAGCTCAATAAACCCACCCAGTCAAAGCATAGGACACCCAGCCTAATATCTCCAACCCGTCACAACATAATGACACCCAGCTCAATACACCCACCCAGTCACAGCATAGGACACCCATCCTAATATCTCCAACCCGTCACAACATAATGACACCCAGCTCAATACACCCACCCAGTCACAGCATAGGACACCCAGCCTAATATCTCCAACCAGTCACAACATAATGACACCCAGCTCAATACACCCACCCAGTCACAACAAAAAGACACCCAGTCACAGCAAAGCACATTACGGCATTACCCCACCTAGTCACAGCATAAAGACACCCAGTCACAGTACAGCACATTACAGCATTACCCCACCTAGTCACAGCATAATGTCAACCAGCCCAATACCTTATATTTTATTTACATTAAAATCTTCCTTGTCATAGATTAAGATTAAAATATGTCCTTTTGATTATAAATAAAACATTTTAAAACAGTAACAAATCTCATCCACACATTTCAGTTAAAACTCTGTACAACAAAACTTTTGGAAAATATTATGCCTGGTTTAAAAGGCTGTTGATGCATTACAAAGTTATTATACTGTTCACAAAAATTTTAATGTGGCAAGAAACTAAAATAATTCAAAGATACACGATTCAACATGATCAAAAAATGTGGCACCACTAAAGGGGTGCAAGATACGCCTGCTGCAAGTTGTTGGTTTTGGCCTGAACAAGGTTTTTAGTATAATGGAGATGGTGACCTTGACTTAATGACTTGACACTCCCACCCCCTGCTAGCTATGGGGAACAGTTATGGGTCGAACAGGTTTTTAGTATAATGGAGATGGTGACCTTGACTCAATGACCTTGGCTATAAGTCATGACATAGCCCCTAGCTATAAGTAACACTTGTGCTAAGTAGAAGCTTCTTCAAAGTCTTTGTTTAAAAGTTTGGGCTGGACAAGATTTTTAGTATAATAGAGATGGTGACCTTGACCTTGACTCAATGACCTCGGATATAGGTCATGACACACCCCCAAGCTATGATTAACACTTGTGCAAAGTAGAAGCTTCTTCAAAGTCTTTGTTTAAAAGTTATGGGACAGACAAGGTTTTTAGTAAAATGCAGATGGTGACCTTGACCATGACTCAATGGCCTTGGATATAGGTCATGACACACCCCCTGGCCATGGGGAACATTTGTTCAAAATATAAGCTTCTTCAAAGTTTTTGTTTAAAAGTTATGGCCCGGACAAGGTGGTGGGGACGGACGGACGGACGGACGGATGGACGGACAGACGGACGGCCGGACAGACAACACTATAACATAATACAACCACTTTCTTCGAAAGCGGCTTATAAAAAAGGATGCTGAATTTTCTCAATTTTATTACATGCAAATATTCATAATTTAAAAAATTACCAAACAATTATGTGTAAAAATAACTATCCATTTCATCTTTTAGTATGGGTTTGAGGGTGTAAGAAGTCAGATAACAGCCACAAACAGACTGGAGCTGTAGTAAATATACTTACAATCACAGCAAAGAGGAGAATTCCCCCAATGTTATTGTAAAAAGCTCGGTCATGTAAACTGAATGAAGCCTCCAAAATAATTCTGAAAATTAGAAAAAATTCATTACTCAATAATTTATAAAGAGATATAATATTTTCTATGATACTTTAAGAAAAGGTCAATAGAAATAAGTGATTTGTTTGTCTGATTGTAGCTCAGTATTGGCTACCCTAGCCTCAAGAGCAGGGAGGCTATTATTACCCATAGCTAGTCTGATTGATGCTTAATTTTTACATCAAGGGTATTTTTCTGATGACATGAGACAGATTGTCCACTCCTAGTATGCAATACTTCTTATGGTTAAAATCGGAAGAATGCTAAAACAGAGAAATAGTTGTTTTCGAGTTTTGCTCCAGGAATAAAATTCACTTCTGATACAACTTAAAATTCATTGAAATCAGAATTTTTTAAAAAAAGGTGAATCAGTTATAGCAGAAGGCACAACTTCAATCAATGGTGAATGTGTCAGATGGACAGATTTTTAAAATGATGAATCCATAATAGCAAAAGATTTGTCTTAGAGTTTTCGAGTTTTGCTCCGGAAATAAAATTCACTTCTGATACAACTTTATATTCAATGAAATCAGAATTTTTTTAAAAAGGTGAATCCGTTATAGCAGAAGTCACAACTACAATCGATGGTGAATGTGTCAGATGGACACATTTTTAAAATGATGAATCCAAAATAGCAAAAGATTTGTCTTATTGTTTTCAAGTTCTGCTCTGGAAACAGATTGGAGCCAACCAAACAGCGGATGGACATTGATCATACCCTAATACAATCAATTCAGAGTTCTAAGAACAACCGTCCAAATGGACACGGTGAAGTGAACAATTGCCTTATTTGGACACCTTGTTTTAAGAAACTTTAACAGGAGATAGGAAAACTGTCTAAATTGGACACAGTTATTTGAAACGTGAAGCAAAATGACCATTTTGGACACCATACTTGTGATTTCTGGCTAAGCCCCTGTGTAAAACTCTTGTGAATAGATCAGAGCAAAAAATATCTTTTGAATACTTCTATGCAACCGGAACCTCTTGTAATTTTTCAGAGGAACAGGATGCAATGGACATAAAATATTATTTTTTGTTTTACTAATACCTGGATGCTTAACCTAATCCCTGCCATCCCAGGGCTGAAAGGAAACCCACTCTAAATGTCACTGGCAAAAACCTTGATTGATTGATTGATTGGTTGGTGTTTTATGCTGTACTTTAAAAGAGCTTTTCTCCAATTTTCCTTCAGTACTAAGTTATGACAGTAGTGCTATTCTTTAAACGAACTACCCTTAGCCCGGTAAAAAACAATAGAAGAACACAAAACAAAGTATCAAATTTACAGTGTAAGAAACTATAAAAATCAGCCACCTGCTTGATACAACTGGAGACACGAAATAGTACTCACGGTGGCAGTAAATAGAGGAAGAATTCATGGGGTGTGAAGAAATCAGGTAGATGATTCGCAGCTCCTGAAAAACTGACATAGAAATCACAATGGTTGTGTTATTACTGTTAACAATATTGTCAGTGTGTTAAAAACTAATATGGACTGCAACAAAGGTAAATTTTAACAGTTTAAATACAAGTGCCACGAATCAAACTCAAGATGCATTCTTTGCATGTGGCACAATTGCCACAGGAGACAAATATACATCTTGTTCCCAAAATAAATTTTTTTTTTTTCAAAAACCAATAAAAACTTTAGACTCGGGGTTATTTCGTAGGGTTGGTCAGGTTAGAAGAAACAAGACAAAAGACCTAAGGATCTGTGGCCATGTAGTTTGAATGTGGATTTATGCAGTTCTTAACATTATTTCATTGATATGCTGCCGTGTCCGCTCGATAGGGGAAGGAAACAGCACTGGCAACAAAAACGAAAAGACAGGACAAAAACAAGGTGTTAATCAATAACACTGTAAAACAGATCAGACTTGTGTAGCAACTTGTCATACTTATGGTTAGTTCACTCATTGCTTAACAAAGAGATGATACTTACTGAAGGATTGCTCCCAAGATGATACCAATGACAATCAGCAGACTGAAAAATAATACAAAATTTAACATCAAAAATGTCCAATCTGCTTTAATAGAGCTTACTAGACATACATGTGTTATGGTAACCACAGAGGAGCTAACATAGAAAATATATCATGATTTCATTTTGACTCAATGCTGCTTCACCTATTTCTTCACTAATGTCTAGGAATTGTTACTATTACCCAAATAAATATACATTATGACTAACAAATTTATGTTATATCTACAGGTTGGATCTAGATTGGCATTTTATGCTTTTGCTGAATTGTGGCTTATCTGACAATGGCTTTGTCCATTCTGCACTGATATTTGCTTTATATATACATATATATGGTAGAAACTCAGGGGGAAATCTTGTAAAACCCCCATGATTGGGCAGATAGAAGTTAACTTATCATGCAATTATCGGATGACAAGCAAGCTCGACGAGTGAAGAAAAAATTAAATAATCTTTGAACTTGAGATATGAAACAGGTACAGGATATCAAATACAACATACCTTAAAGGCAAAGTTTTGAAGTGGACAGTGCCAAACAAAACAAAATATTAGAAGAGCCCAGCAATAGAAGCATAGTTGAAAACTTTGTACATCTACAAGGCCGCAATTTAAATTACCTTCTGAATAAAAAAGGAAATGCAAGGTGACATGACTAAACCATCAGGTAAAAAAAACTATCTAAAAAGCTCCACTGCATTGTTGAATGCTCAAGCATCTTGCTTTTTATTAATGCCAGACCTAGGTAGATCTATCAATAGATACGAAAACCTTCTCTCAGCTCAAATCAATGGCAGTTTTACACTGCTAGCCGTGTGTCTCAGCTGTTAGAAGGCCTACCTGAACATGTATCTGACACATTGTAGGCTACATACCATGATTCTGGAACTTTGGAAGAAAAGAAGTCAGCATGATGAAAACCTGAAAACCAAAGAAAATAAACTTTCATACTATATTTGTTAAACACACAAAAGTTCTAGTCACAGGCATCTTGAAATTCACACTGGTCAACAGGTTCAAGCTGTAAATCGATAACAGCCAGTACTTTACACCTACACCTAATATTGGTCCGTCACACCCATTAACCAATTGATACCTCTTTGTTAGTTAGTACTTAGATCTGCTTGTCTGTTTGTAAGTTTTATAGGGGTTTAACGCTGTACCTACGGTTATTTTACTCACATAACAGAGCGCCAGCCTAATGGGCGAAGGAAACCGCCCTCAACACTACTGGCAACAAACAAAGACAACACGGGATAAATATAGGACACTCACAGAACGCAATACAGACATGACAAACATGTAACAATCCTATTCCTCTTTAGATTGTAGAGCGCCATGGCAGAAGGCTTATTGATTGATTGATTGATTGGTTGGTTAATTGATTGGTGTTTTACATCGCTTACGGTTATTTCACTTATAAAACAGCAGTGTTCACTACTGTTATATAAGTGAAATACCCATAAGCGATGTAAAACACCAATCAATTAATCAGTCAATCAGTAACTCGACTAAGCTTTGACTTAGTCGAGTTCCTGGAATCTTATTCACTTTGCACACATTGTATTTTCTTGTTAAAGAACAAGCTGACTGGTGGTCAACTGTCAGAATATCTGTAGCTCAAATAATAAAATAAAAAATTATGGTAATCATTCACTCTTCATCTTCCCTCTGATGACTTTAATAAACTGATGCTAAAATTATTGGATGAGATTCAAGGACAAAAATATACTGACCTATTTTACTTATAGCCGCCAGAATAATGACCACACTGATCACCAGAGGTGTTTTCACTGCATCAAAATTGATGGTGGCCAAGGTCACTCCTCCCTCGTGACCTTTAGATTCAGCTTCATGGTCCTCGTCTGTTGAATTTCCTGTGGTGCCATTATCACTGTTTTTGTGTTCTGAATTCCCCACTGAAGCAGTTTCCACGGCAACCAAAAGCGCAAACAACAACAACACCAGTAGTGCTATGAAAGGGGAAGGTTTCCTTGTTGCCATGTCTGTAGGTATAGGTGTCTGCACACTACAGCAAGTTGTTGCTTAATTACATCTATGGGAAAAAAATTAAAAAGAAATAAAATGTTGATCCTGCTAACTGAAAAATTCATCTTCTGTCTCTCAGATATGATTTTCATATGATTAAATAGCTTCAAAAAAAGTTATTTCATGTGAGAATTTGTGGATTGTCCTCGGCACACTTTTCCTGGCTTAAAAATGTTGGAAAACCAGGGGGAAAACTCATTAAAACGAGCGCTGCCATTGGCTGAGCCACATCATGTGACTTACTCATATTATACATGTAGCCTACCTGATCAACCAGAGGACTCGAACCAGTGGACAGTACACAGAATTTGAATTAGTAAGCAAACACACTAACTACTAAACCACAGTAAGGGCCCTTACAACAATAACACAATACTACCAGCCTATCATAATTGGCCGCACTCGACAACTGGACCACCACAAGCCTGGTCTTACATATTCAACTTCTGGCATGAATGAAATATCATTTGCATACATTTTAACCGATGTGAGCAATCATTCAGTTATGTTGAGCCTTGTGACTACTCCTTGTCACAAGTTGTCAAATTGTTTATCTACCATGGTGGGGATAAGTATGTCATATGGGAATATCAATGGCAGTCATTGCCTAGACAGTCCTTTTAATGCCATGCCTCCATGACAAACAGTTACAAAAAAAAGATTGTACTTGAAAAAACGTAAGGGCTTTGTTTTTTTAATTTTTTTTTATTGGGGTTTAACGTTGTACTCAAAGGTATTTCGATTATATGACGATGTGCCAGCCCAATGAGTGAAGGAAACCACCCTCAACACCACTGGCAACAAACAAAGACAAGACAGGATAAATAC
>JARFOD010139092.1:0-13234 GCA_031763545.1 Mopalia muscosa
CAGCAACTAAATCGACAAAATATTGACCAAGTTTTCCAAACGAAAACAATTGATTTACGCATTGGCTGACCAGGAAGAAATTACCCAGAATTCCTCACAAGTAAAGACACATGTCTGCAATGTGACATCACCGTTTATTGCTGGTCTGCAATGCCGCGGACATTGCTATATGGCAGATACATACTTCTAGTTAGACTTCTGGTATGAATTATTAAAAGTTTTCAGTTATCCACAATCTATAGTAAAAACAAATGGATATAATGCATTTCATCAGTATGATCTAATAGATAGACATTAATATTGTGCGAAAGGGCGCTATGATATGTTGATAAAACTTTGTTTGTGGGGCCGTGTCCTTGACATGTTATGCAGCTCATGGTATTTTCTCCGCCAGCGATGGTGTCAAACGGGACCATCTAGAAGCGATTGTTTATGAATAACGCCTAATATTGACAAGAATGAATGTGTTTGCTAGTTTGGAGAATATTTAATTCCGTAGCAGAGATATTTTTCGGGGGATGACCGTGTGCTGATTTTATGCTCTATAAACCTTCTTTTCATATTTACACATGGCGGCCACCTTTGTACCAGAATAACGTTTCTAAGTAGCCCCTAATATCTTTTTTGAAGAACAAGTAGTGGTTGTTTACAGGTGGGAATTTCTTATTTCGCTGGAGTAACAAAGTGGTGAAACACGAAGAAGACTAATAAACATGATACTTAAGCTAAAATGCAACATAACAAATTTCTTCCCTCTGTATTAAAAGATGAATAATTTCTTATTTTTGTAACATAGAGCTACATGTATCAAGTTATGTTTTGACATGTCTAATGAATGTATTGGTTTATTAATTGCCAAGGGTTCGACGACAAATTCAGAGGTATCACTGGCAAGGTGTAGAGTCAATATTATTAAAACAATTTAGGTGTTAACATTTTTGTTCTAGTCATCTTCAATATCCCTTTAATAGTTATATAGCAAACTGAGAAGAAAAACAATAAAGTGATAATCGTTTTTAGGCAAGAAAATCTCTCACCATTGCCAGGTTTATTGTTTAATGCTGTTACGAATATTTACAGTTTCCCCTATTTTAATCTCCTCATTACTTAATAAGATTACACTGGAAGCTGTCCCACAGAATGTCTTCAAAGCGCATGATTCATAGAGCTCATTCCATCCAATACTACATGTAACTTCAAATCCTCTTACATAAATAAGACCAGTGATAACAAAAATGAATCATATATCGTTGGGATTATGTGTATTTTTTCCTGACACCATTTCCCTGTGATTCAGATGTAAGCTAGAAAATTGTTCCTAAGGAAATTCCTTTACAGATTAGCCAAGTCATACTGGCCAGGCCAAAATGCAAGTTAGTAGATTAGTTTTTTAAACGGATGAATACTGATACATGTAAATTATATGACTAAGATTTCGAGATTTTCGTGAATGTGAAATTGTTTTCTTAAATAGGTGCTTTTCAGTTAAGCTATTTATGGATTTTTATGTTTTTTAATTGATGCTATTGCAGATGGCAACAAAGATTTTGCAAAGTAAATTGTATATTAGAATGCAAACTTTCGAAAATGTAAGCCGTTGCAAATACCCAACACCAAAATGCTTTATCGGGGCGTTTATAGAATCTATTATAATTCCGATGGATGAAGTAAACCAGTGTTGAACTTTACTGACAATAAACCGTGACAAGACGGGACAATCGCAAGACGCTAAAAACAGCTACTATACAGCAGTTAATGTTGCCCAGTACATGTAACCATGAGAGAACCCGGGCAACGGAATAATGCGCGCCAACTAAACGTTGGGCATATATTATTACAAGATTGCAGTTTAACCCATTCCATAGAAGGAAAGAAATAGATAGTTTGTTTTTCGACGGTATGTATTAATTAATAGACAAACTTTAATACATGTATGTTGCAAAATCGCGACAGGATTTATGTTTATGATACCTAAGTCTGAGTGACTGTATCCTTGTTAATAACGGGCTAGTCAGCAATGACGTCAAACAGGCCCATCTACAGACAATTTCCTTAAATATCGCCTTATATTAGTCCACACAGTTAACTATGGAATATCTGTTTGGCATTTTGGAAGGCTCAATCAATCAAACAAACAATACAACCCTTCCAAGGAAACTGGCGACACTGAAGTGCATGCATTATAACGAATGTGAATAAATATAATAAACAAAAGAATAATACTACAACAGCTTCGCATTTGCCCGGATTATTATCCAACTCAGCATTAATAGTTTTGCTTGAAATACTTACAGAATATCAAAATTCAGTTTGCTGGAAATTAAAGGTTAAAGCTACATGCTAACATTCGGACATTGATAAATATGTTTAAAAAAACGTGTTTATGGCATTCGACGCGATAGTATTGCGCGATAGTAAATCACAAAAGCTATTTATATAAACCAATTTTGGAACAATCCAGTCAACACAATAATTTTATAAGAAAATAACAAACCACGAACCATTTGCTTTCTGCCAACCCCCAATTATCAATGCAATCGGAAACATATTTCGTTTTTACCGGAATAACCCTATAATATTGCCAGTTTCCAGGTAACAACATATAATAAATTGCTTCAAAAGTATAAGTAGCTTTTCTTAACATACTGGTATTTGTAAATATAACCGTACCCCTTTCGGTGTTCACAGCTTAAAAAAGGGAAATTCTTATAATCCTGACGATAATAATTAACATTACAATTCACATTCCATCTAGTATAATGTTTTATTTGAAAATTGAGTCTTCATGTTTCCACACAATCGATAAAATAAACTGTGTTTAGCGATGTACTGTGAAGTTTATACCCCTACTTAGTAGGAAACTGCCTATCTGCCACATTAAAAGAGGTCGTTATTTGTGTAGTTTTGAACATAAACAGTGTGCCTTATAGTAATCACTTCATAACCAAAGATGAGCTTCTCAGCAATTTGGCATAATGTCTCAAAAACCCATGTTTTATTGAGTTTATTTCGTACTAAAAACCAATTCTAATCCTCGGAAAATACATAAAACGGCGATTGCAAAATATTAAGATCCAATATCGAAAGAAGTAACTCTTAATTCCTGGTAACATTAGACACATAATCGATACCGTACGCTGAAAGTACCACGTTGCAATAACAGTTTATATAAATTGAGAACGACAAGTTTGAAGGAAATATCTTTTTATTCGATGTTTAACCTCGGTCAAATAAACTACCACCAAGATTTGCCCAATTCCGATTTTACTCCTACCCACAACAGTAAAAGTGTAAAAACCTGCTAGGAACATTCTTAGCAAAATATGGCGGTAGTACGACCCTTTAAGGTTATTCAGTCATGGCTCTGGTGGGACCCTTTGTGATTTTGTGTGGAACGCATGGCTCTGGTGGGACCATTTGTGATTTTGTGTGGAACGAATGGTTCTGGTAGGACCCTTTGTGATTCTTTGTGGAACGCTCACAGTAACAGTAACAAGTGTTTGTATGTCCGTCCTATTTAACATCTAACCAAAGCTTGTTAAAAGCAATACTTGTATATAAAACAAATATATAAATTTTAAGGGGCTCCAGCTATCCAGACATACATTGCCTTGGAAATTTACAAAAGGCTAACATTTTGCCATAGTTAAATGGTAAACTAAGTAACTCATATCGGCAGGGCGTTCTCTGATAAACTATCATACATGTAGCTAGGATAGTCAACAGGCTACAAAATACCCACCAAAGATCTATAAGTTTCTTACTAAATCTCTATGATAGAGTCATTATTTTTTGTATTTATTTCGTCAACAAAAAGATACATACGGCTTGCCCTTATTTTAGGTAATACATTCTAGCACTTTTCAACATGTGGACTGGATTCCTTTATTAAGATGTACGCCCTCGAGGCGTTTGACACTAGACACATTATCAATTGTCCAATGGTAAATGAGATGCAGGTAAAGTTGTTAATTAAACCCCTCTTCTACTGACCCAGTCGAGGACAAAACCGGTCAAGTACTTTTGCTTTAAGAGTTGGACAGAATTCCTGAGAACAATTGTTCCGATGGCAGATGAAATTACCTTTATCGTGTCTTGTTTTACCCTTATCCACTCGGGTTGAGTGACTGACGTCAATGACACAGTGAGAAGCCAGCGGGCCTTGTTGCCATCAGTTGAAATGATTGTACACAAAGAATGGCATTCTTGCACTACTCGTAAATTACTCCACCGCCAGGTTTCAATTTAAGTCGATATTGTATAGATCCAGACAAGAGCAGGCTTCTCAACTCTTTACTATAAAACAATCAGATGAATTGCCAAGGAAACGGTCTTTAATTGTAACGTTTTGCTCTCATGTCTGTCATGCTGTAGTGTTCCTTCCATCGGTTTTGTATTGGGATGTGGACTACTTCGTTTTGTAAACACTGCTGTCGATCTGATAACTGGTTATAAAATAAGAGACTCTGAGTTTGTAATATCTTGCTGTAGACGGGTGTACTGACAAGGAATATTCAATCCTGAACTGACATTTTCTAAGATTTGTCCAAATTTATTCCGTCATCTGTCAAACTATATTAACCTAAGATATGACCTGTTAAAAATGTTGTTGTCCTTTACTTTACATACCAAGGCGAAAAATGTTACATGTCAAAATATGAGTATCATCCTTGGGTAAGCCCTTAGCGTGTCGGACTACTGATACGTTGGTGTATCGCAAACAGATCCAGTCCACTACTCAATTGACAGGCGTGTGATGGATACTATGTATACTTGAATACTATGTCTAACCCAATCAAACAATTAAAAGCCAGACAGCTATTGGATGTGCTGGTCCTGTTCTTTATGCATAAGCTTGCATGGCATTTTCAGGAATATATAGGCATAGGTTTCTAGTCTGCCATCTTAACCATTGCAAAGGTCAAAATGCGCAAGACGAGACATTCACCTTTCTACCCTTGCTACAATTCGCAGTAAAAACCTGGCAATAGTTTAATTGGACTATTGTTGATACAAGCAGCCTATCAGAAAGTCGTTACAAAACAAAGTCGACAACAAGCAAGCGTGGCGCGACTGTGAATTAACATGTCTGTAAAGATATCACAACAGACCGTGCAGGTATATCATTGTGTATAATGTGTATTATTGAGGTGAGTAGAGCGGTAATCCGTAAAAAGCTTTTGTAGACTCTATAGTTAACTCAGTTTTGCCGGCTACGAAGGCAAGGTAGGAAAGTGAGAGAAGCTTTATTCGAGGATCCTCTATTCCGCCTTGCTTCACGAAGATTCTAGTCTGCATGTACGTAAGACCGACATGAAGGAATCCCGTCCACACTTATTGAAAACTTTCCAAAACTTGAATTAATGAGCACTAACAACCCTAAACGTAACCTTTCCAAGTCAATTTATTTTCTCTATAATTCGCCTTAACTATTTATTTGATGCACGGTCTCTAAACACATTGTCAGAAGCGATATTTTAAATGCTATTGTAAATTAAACGGAACGTCATTCGGGTAGATAGACTAAAGTAGGGACACATAACAATATTTAATATTTGGAAGATTAAATGGGAGAACGCTCTGAGAATCTATTTATACGGCAATGCCCTCACGCCTGTAAATGTTGCAATAATAAGAAAAATGGGTTACAAACGAATTTAATTAACATCATTTCGGTTTCAAGTTAAGATCATTTAATGGAGGTTATGACTTTTTATGGAAGCTTTTTTTTTTATAGAATTGCTCTTATGTTTTAGTGGAATTAAGTTTGAAAAATTTATATGGAAATTACAGTAAAATAATTAAATCTAGCATATCTATATTTAAAACAGGGCAAGATAATGTTCCACCCCAACCGCGAAACGGTAAACGTTGGGTATGAATTCTTTTAACAATTCAGTTTACCCTATTCCAAAGTAAAAACAAATGGATATTTTGTATTTCAAGATATTAAAAGACACATTTTAATATTCTGTCAATACGCACCACAATATGTTCATGCCCTTAGAGAAAAAGTCTATAAGATTCTTTAGGATTTTATAAAAAAAAATCCTACAGGATTTTTCTATGAAATCATAAAGGGTCCTATTAGAACCTACGTGATTTCTCTATAGGATCCTAAAGGATTTTCAAATTTCAGTAGGAGTTTATAATTATCCAATAGTATCTATAGGATGGCCACAACTTTCCAGATTTCAGATTTTACAGGATGTCCAGATCTGTAAGTGTGAAACCTAGTATTAAGTGAAATTGTCCATTCCAGAAACATGGTGATCTCCAACAATAATGTCAAACAGGCGTTTCATTCTAAAGTAGATTGTGTATTAAATACTACAACGATTGACAAGTCCAATCAATCAACCAATATGTGGTTGGCATGTTGCAATTTTTTAAATTCTGTCGAAATATATATTTTGGGAGTAACTGTGATAGAACATCAGGATAGAACTTCATTTATAACGAATGCGTAAAGAAAAAATAGTTCTTTTCGTACATTATTATCCAAGCCATTATAAATATATTTCTTGTAAATAGGTTTTCTTGACAATAAAGCATTAAGCTGCAACAACAAGAAAAATGATAAGTGTTTATATAATGGTCTACAAGGCATTTGAAACACGTCAGTAACACAGATTTATTTAACACAAAATAACAAACCATTTATCAATCAAATTTGCCTTCTGCCAATCTGCAACCATCAGCTCAATGGACAGCATATTTTGTTATTACATATAGTACCTATTTTGTCTGGTATTCTATTTTGTCATTTTGCTAGCATCCGGGTAAAAACATATAACAAATTGCTGCGGAAGGCCAAGTAGTTTTTGTTAACATGCAAGGCAACTGTATAGGTCACCGTGCTTCTGTAATTGAGTCCCCCGTGAGGGAGTGGGTGGGCCATTGCCCTGCAAAATACTCCCTCGGCTTCCTCAGTCGATCGTAAAGGCGAGAAAAGAGGTTGCTTCCTGTTGTCCTGGTGTTCTCAGAGCTAAAGGGTAACGGAAAGCAGATTTGTTTGAGATGTTCTGTATTTTTGTCCGTCGTCATATACATGTAAGTGAAATACCCTTGAGTACGACGTTAAACACCAATCAAAAAACAAACACATCTGTAATTGAGTGGTTTATGATACCTAAAAACGAGGAATACTTTTAATACATGTATTTAATATTATATATCATGAAGATAATAAGTATCATTTATATTCACGTTCCATTTTCAGGACAATGCTTTATTCGAATAGTGAATGTGTTTTAACAAAGTCGATTTAACCAACTGTGTCAGTGTTTTTATAGGAAGCTGTCAATCTGCCACGTTAACTTAGATAGTTATTTGTGTTGCTCCTAAAACTTATAGTGTATCTTATCGTAATCACTTCATAACTTTAAATTAATGTCGAGAGAATCCAACCTAATGTCCCAAAACCCATGACATATTGAGTTTATTTCGTACTAAAAACAGCTCCAAACCCCAGGAAATCCGGAGATTACACAATATTACGATCCTTTATCGAAAGAAATATTTCGATCTTAATTCCACGTAGTTTGAGATAAGGCTAGTTACATGTAGTCATAAAGGCGAGTTAAACCCAGAAGCGAGTTGTTCTCTTTTTGTTCGGGAGATTTTGTTTTAATAATCTTAAGTAGGAGCTCAAAAGCAATCAAATAAACCACAATTTACGGAATTCTCATTTGTACTTTTACTCACAACGAAACAACCCTTATTTTAAAAAAAGTACCAGAGAATTTAACAGAATAAAAAAAGATCTTAGTCCAATTTTTCTCATTTTGTCCTATCTTGTCTCTTTGCTAGTGGTGTCGATGGTGGTTTCCATTGCGCGAACTCGCCGCCATATGAGTGAATAAAATAAGTATTTCGTTACATCTCAATCAGAAAGAAATAGAGCATTAAATATGTACAATGCACTGGAACCATATATTGGGCAGGCGAGCGGTTGGTAGGGTGCATTCTATTCCCTTGTCGTCATTGTTTGATACCCAATAGAATGATACTGCCAATAAAACAAAGACAAGACCAAACAGTTCGAAGATATTCAACAACGAGTTCGCTTCTTGTTTGTCCTTTAGCACCAAGGCGATGCAATAATTTGTCAGTTTGGAGAAAACCATACCTTAAGGTTACCAAGTGCCATATTGGTTGGTAAACATCATAAACTTACTGTTCATGTTCTTGCAGCACAAACCGTGAAACTCCATCGATGGCTATTTTGACAAACCAAATAGGAAAATTTTGCTCAAAATAACCATCGATGGAATCCTAGCGGCCAAGTTTGTGCTGCAAGAAAATGAACATAAACGTTGCCATTGGACAAACAAATCTCGGTCGTCATTTTGGGACCTACTAGATGGGAGAATCGATATATGTGTACCCTTTTCAATCACGAATCATTTGAATATGACAAGAACATTTATATCCTTTTATTTTATTCTTTCATGAAATATTTACACGTGAAAATATTGAATTGATTTTGACATTTTAGCCTCAGTGAAACAATGAAAATGGTTTCAAATACAAAATTGAACACCTAAATCTGTGTTACGAATAAATATGAAACTACAACCGTGAAATTAAATGCATGTTTGTTTGATTGGAAGTTCAACGCCGTACTTAAGGTTATTTCACTCACATGACACATGCCATCCCAATGGGTTGCGGAAACAACTTTCTACACAAGTATTAAAACAGTTTTTGGTGTTCACATTTTTGTTAGCCATCTTCAATAATAGTTATAAGAAAAATGAGAAGAAAAACAATAAAGCGATATTAGTATTCAGGCAAGAAAATCTCTCATCATTGCCAGGTTTAATTAAGTTGTTGTGTAATGCTGTTACGAATATTTACAGTTTCCCCTATTTTAATGTCCTCTTTACTTAATAAGATAACACTGGAAGCTGGCCTGCAGAATGTCTTCAAAGCGTTCATTTCAGCCAAAAATAACTTCAAATCCTCTTACATAAATAAGACCATTGGTAAAAAATGCATCATATATGTGTGCAGTTTGTTCTGAATCTATATAATTTATAGAATCTATTATAATTCCGATGGACGAAGTAAACCACTGCTGAACTTTGCTGACAATAAACAGTGACAAGACATGATAACCAAAAGACGCAACAAAAAAAAACCAAACAGACAAGTTATTATACAGCAGTTATTTTGGCCAGTACATGCAACTCCGAGAGAACCAGGACAACTAAACGTTGGGCATATTTTATTACAGGATTGTAGTTCACCCCATTCCTATGTAAGAAAGAAATAGATATTTTGTTTTTCGACGGTATGTATTAATTAATAGACAAACTTTAATATGTTGCAAAATGGTGTCGCGATTTATATTGATGATACCTAAAGTCTGAGTGACTTTATTCTTGTTAACATCGGGCTGGTCAGCTATGACGTCATACAGGCCCATCTAGAGTCAATTTCCTGAAATATCGCCTTATATTAGTCCACACAATTAACTATGAAATATGGGTTTGGCATTTTGAAAGAATTTTAATTCCGTTGCAAATATATTTTCAGGAGATGACTGTGTGATGAAAGACATCGCGTTATAGATACTTGGTCCTTTCCAATCATTCCGACGCCGTCATGTGAATGAAATAACCTTGAGTACGGCGTAAAGCCCCAATCAAACAAACAATCCAATCCTTCCAAAGAAACCGGCGACACTGAAGTGCATGCATTATAACGAATATGAATAAATAAAATAAACAAAACAATAATACTACAACAGCTTCGCATTTGCCCGGATTATTATCTAACCCAACATTAATATTTTTGCTTGAAATACTTACAGAATATCAAAAATTCAGTTTGCTGGAAATTAAAGGTTAAAGCTGCATGCTAACATTCGAACATTGATAAATATGTTTAAATAAACGTCTATATGGCATTCGACGCGATAGTATTGCGTGATAGTAAATCACAAAAGTTATTTATATAACCAATTTTGGAACATTCCAGTAAACACAATAATTTTATAAGAAAATAACAAACCACTTAGCATTTGCCTTCTGCCAACCCCCAATTATCAATGCAATCGGAAACATATTTCGTTTTAACAGGAAGTACCTCATATAGGCAGCGCGTTCTCCGATAAACTGTTATAGCTTGGATAGTCGCGTCAACAAGCTATAAAATATCCCCCAAAGATTGATAAGTTTCATATACTTCTCTATGATAGGGTCATTTTTGTTGTTGTATTTATATTGTCAAAAGAAAACGATACATACAGCTTGTCCTCATTTTATGTGATGTATTCTGGAACTTTTTAACCTGACGACTGAATTCCTTCATTAAGTTGTATTCCCTCGAGTTGATTGTCTGACGTCAATGACAAAAGTGAGAGGCCAGTGGCGTTGTCGCCATCAGTTAAAATGATTGTACACAAAGAATGGCATTGTTGCACTACTCGTAAATTACTCCACCGGCAGGGGATAAGTTTAAGTCGATCTTGTACAGATCCAGTCAAGAGAAGAAACCTCAACTCTTTACTAGAAAAACTTCAGATGAATTGCCAAGAAATCTTTAAGAGTAATGTTTTGCTTGCATGACTGTCATGCTGTAGAGTTCCTTCCATCCATTTTGTAGCGAGATGTGGACTACTTGTAAACGCTTCTGACGTTTTTTTATTACTGGTTGTAAAATAACAGACTTTGTATACTGACAATGACTATTCAATTGCGAACTGAGGTACTGTGGTCGACGAATATCACTTTTCATCTTTCTATAAATATGAGGTAATTCCAAGAGGATTTATTGCACATGTACAAACTTGTAGAGATTTCCTGTTAAAAAATGTTGTTATACTTTACTGAACATACCAAGAGCAAAATGTTACATACCAAGAGCAAACTGTTTCATATCAAGGTACGAGGATCATCGACGCAGGTTTTATAATTATAGTGGCCATCTGCCTTTGGTCCGCAATGAGCTGCGGAAGGCCAAGTAATTTTTGCTCACATGCAAGCAACTGTATATGTCACCGTGCTCCTGTCAACATGTGTTTTAAGAATTCCTAAAAAAGAAAAGTACTTTTAAAAATGTATTTAATATAATATTATAAAGATAACAAGTGTCATTTAAATTCACATTCCATGTTGAGGACAATGCTTTATTCGAAAAGTGAGTCTGTTTTAACAAAGTAGATTTAACCAACTATTTGTAACCATGAACAGTGTAGTTTTAACCCGTACCTAGTGTTTTGAAGAAGCTGTCAACCTGCCACGTTAAATTAGGTAGTTATGCGTGTTGCTGAGAATATTTACTGTGTATCTTATCATAATCCCTTCATCGAAACAATCCAGACTTATGCCTCAAAACCCTTGGCATGTTCAGCTTATTTCGTACTAAAACAAACAACTCCAAACCTTAGGAAATCCGGAGATTACACAATATTACGATCCTTTATCAAAATAAATATGTCTTTCTTAATTTAATGTAGCACGAGATCAGGCTTGTTATACATAGTCATAAAGGCGAGCTAAACCCAGAAAAGAGTTTTTCGCTTTTTGTTCGGAGATTTTGGTTTCATTATCTTAAGTATGGAGCTACATAGCAATCAAATTAACTACAATTTACGACCCTTATTTTTAAAAAGTAGCGGAGTAATTTAAAAAACGAAAAAGTATCTTAGTCCATTTCGTTACATTTTGTCCTATCTTGTCTTTTTGCCAGACAGAAATATAGCATTAAATATTTACAATGCACTGGATCTATATATATTGTGCATCCTGTCGCCATTGTTTGACACCCATTGGAATGATACTGCCAATAAATCAAAGACAAGACAGAACAATCAGAAGACTCCACAACAGGTTGACTTCTTGTTGTCCATTAGCTCATAAAGCACCAGGGTAATGCGATATTTTGTCAGTTTGGAGAAAACCATACCTTAATAAGGTTACCAAGTTCCATACTGGTTGGTTAACCTTATAACCTTACTATTTATGTTCTTGCAGCACAAACCGTGTAACTTCATTGATGGCTATTTTAACACACAAAAAAAAATCAATTTTTGGGGTCAAAATAACCATCTATGGAATCCAAGAGTCCAAGTTTGTGCACCAAGAAAATGAACATTAACGCTGTCATTGGACAAAAAAAAATCTCAATCGTCATTTTGGGGCTTACTGGATGGGAGACTCGATATATGTTTACCTGTTTCAATCACTAACCGTGCCATTATGACAAGAGCATTTATATCCTTACATTTTATTATTTCGTAAAATATTAAAATAATGAATTCTTAATGAGTTTGTAGCCACAGTGAAACAATAAAATTGGTTTCATATACAAAATTAAACCAAACACTTAAATCTGTGTTACAAATGAATATGAAGCTACAACCGTGAATATACATGTATGTTTGTTTGATTGGGGTTTAACGTTGTACCTCTTAAGGTCATTTCTATCACATGATTACGTGCCCAGTGGGTGGCGGAAACTATCTTCGACACTAATGGCAACATACAAAGACAATTTTTAAGTTTTGGTAACTTTTTGAATAGCTTAAAGTCTGTGTGAACGTGCCTTTAACTTAGAATTTAACATTTGCAACACTTCGATCTTGGATATTATGGATATTATAAAATGTATTTGTACCGAATATAAAAAGAACCAGATCCATTCAATTTTCCAACCATTTTTTCGGTCTGGTTCACGTATCCTGACCAGGATTTTAATAAACTGTTTACACTCTGCGTTTGCCTGGTAGCCATGTTTTGACGAAGAAAAAAATGATACTATCATAAAATAAAATACACACTGACTAAATTCTGATTCCGGCCGATGATGTTATGAAACTATTTACATTCTAGGTTTGTCTCGACAGACAAGAAACATATTGACAATATTATAAAATACAAACTGACCAAATTCTGATTGAGAATCTTATTCTGAATTCAATTGTCTTTGTTGATATCTTTCTCAGATTATGCTTAGACACTAAAGGAGCAAAGATTTCATAAATTAATTTGAAAAAAGTTATACCCCTTGCAGAGTAAGCAAAATTGTATTTTTAAATTTAACAGCCCTTAATTGGACTAGTATGTACATAAGACTTAATCTATCACACAAACTTAATATACCGAATTTTCGTTATTTTGGAATAACATTTTCTTAGTTAATATTAATATTATTTTTAATATTTATTTACTTCCGTTGCCAATTTTACCATTGAACATACATGTAGAGGTAAATAAACAATCCC